>JACXGJ010009051.1:0-25262 GCA_016801105.1 Esox niger
CTAGAGTAGACCTACTCTGTACTACCAGTCCAAACAGCAGACAATGGTGTAATACTAGAGTAGACCTACTCTGTACTCCCAGTCCAAACAGCAGATGATGATGTAATACTTGAGTAGACCTACTCTGTACTCCCAGTCCAAACAGCAGATGATGGTGTAATACTAGAGTAGACCTACTCTGTACTCCCAGTCCAAACAGCAGATGATGGTTTAATACTAGAGTAGACCTAATCTGTACTCCCAGTCCAAACAGCAGATGATGGTGTAATACTAGAGTAGACCTACTCTGTACTCCCAGTCCAAACAGCAGATGGTGATGCCATAGCAGCAGTCAGAAGTTGTGTTATCTGTAATAGTCCAGATCAAGGGTACATCCTTCTGAAAGACACCAGTACCCTGCCACTATCTTTTGTGGATTTCCATCTGGGGAGGCTTCTAAAACAGCCAGACCACATGGTGCAAATGAGACCTGTTCTATCCCCACTGACACACACACACACACACACACACACACGCACACACACATACACACACCCTCCCTAACTTACCCTCTGGTTCTTAAAGTAGAAGGGGTCCATGTCATCAAGAGGGACCCCAACCAGTCCTGGGGGAATGTCACCATAGATGCGTGGGAGCTGTTTGCCGGCCTCCAGGTCCGGCCTGGGCTTGGGCAGTTCCACGTTGCCCAGATCCTCCTGGTAACCCTTGGAGTGCTTGGCCTGCTCCTCGGCAATCCGCTGCTCGATGCTGGCCAGGGATTCGCGAGTGAACCGGCGCAAGCCATCGGGACCCGTTGGTAACAGCATGGCTGCCATCTTTTCATCCTGATTCTCCTGTACTAGAATTTACTTACAGCTGTTGTGGCAAAAAGGGAGAAAGAGGAAGGGGCAAAGGATGACAGAAAGAGAGAGAGAGCAGAGGTAAGCCAGTTTATTAGGTCCATGCATGTAGTTACCAGGTTGGGCCATCTTTGCTTCCAGAACAGGGATGTTCTTACTTATAAACTATATACATGTATATGTATTCATCAGATATTAAATGGAGAGAAGGGTGTACACGAATTTGGTGATATGAAAAATGAACCCCTGAGGGCATTCAGAGTGAAAATAGGCAAGAGATTATTGATGTGACACTATGGATTTTAAAATAGTAACATACTGTGTTTTCAGAATTCAATGTGCTAGCACTACATCTCCTTGAGCTAGTAATACGCTGTGCACAGTGTGTTGTCAATACAGATCGAAAGAGCACCGTTTCTTGTTAGGATAAAATCAAAGTTATCATTGGCAGATGATGCTGACCATGATGTCACTGTGATGTGGTAATCTGTCACTGCGCTACAGTACGGGATGTGTCGCATTCGTCACTGCTAATATGTGATATTGACAGAATGCTGAGGTCTGAAAGCCGGATTGACTCAGCTGTTCAGATTGAGAGGAAGAGAGGGAGTTCCACTCAGCGGAAAGAAAGACATGTTTTAAGTTCTTTACCAGCGCCAGCTTCCTGTTACCCAACATCTCTGTCAAAGTAGGCCAGTCATGGTCAGAGGATTATACCGACCCGGTCACTTGTGAGCTCTGACATTGGGGCTAGGGTTAGGGTTAGGGCTAGGGTTAGGGTTAGGGCTAAGGTTAGGGCTAGGGTTAGCGTTAGGGCTAGGTTTTTGTGTTGGGGCTCTGCCAAGGGCTGGGATCCAGGTGCGCCATGTCACTCCCATTCAGAAGGAAGGCGGAACTGTCTGAAATGGCACCATAATAAAACTCTGAAATTACATCATTAGGCAGACAACCGAGAACTGTCAAAGGTGATGTCATTGGTGGGTAGGCATTTAATCCAGTCCTTCCTGCTATGGGCTGACATTGAAGAGCGTTTGCCACTTCCCTCAATCCCACTGGACAAAAGTCTGTCTTAAATCATTTGAGCCATTAAATTGCTAGGCCATGGTATGCATGCCAATGCAGAGATCTTGTTTTGCCAAGACGCATAATTCAGTCAAGTTCAGAGCGGTGCTGTCTGAGATGTTATATGTGACTAATGAATGTCTGTGGATAACAAGAGTCCCAATGGACCATTCAGTTAATTGTTGAATGTATGTGACCAAACAGATAATTTACCCATGTTTCATCAAATTGGGACAACGATGTCTGAGATACTAAGGATGATGTATTAACAGAGGGCAACAGATTAGCAGGACAGTAAAAGAGGGCTTGAAGGCCAAATCCAGAATAAGGGAGCTGCTGTTTGACAAGCTAACCTGACTGAAATACAAAGAGAATCAATCATCAGGTGATCTTTGTTTGAGAAGAAAACGTTTTCCAGTTCATATGAAGGGTTTAGCCCCTGGCATTCCCTATTGAGCATTGATGAGATTGTCGTTTCCATAGCATTGCATACTGTCCTGTTTCTTGCACTGACCCAGGCCTGAGACACATTGATCCCTACAGCCACAGCACAGCCAGCCAGATATTAGTAGTTATCTCTCATCTGCTTTGAATTGATCTGCTTATTTGGACTGGGTCGGTCTCAGATCAGCTCCACTTATTCCACTGACTGGATACAACCGACTAGATCACTGACTGGCAATGGCATTCAACAGATTTGCCCAAATTTGGGACCCAGGGTAAAAAGTTCTGTTCTCCAAAGGCTTTACAAAACATACTGATGAGTGTCTTCAGTCTCTGGTGGTTTGGCATTCGGTGATGGACTGTGCTGCGATCCCACATCAACGATGCAGAAAAGCCAACAGTCGTTTATGATCTAACTCTAAACCCTATGTCATGTTCCTGCACATACCTACATTAGATACGATGCCGTGCGGCGACATCACTACCAACACAGCGTCATGACTGTCTAAGAAAGCAATTCAGGGAGATGAGAGACGCCCATGTGAGCTCTGTCCGTTCTGCAGAGGGCGTATTGGGGGTAGGCAGTACACACGGAAGAGGCCAGTCAGGGGAAAAGTCTTAGTTGAATGAACTGTAATTCTCATTACAGACAGATGTGCTTTAGATTTTTCCGACTGCCACCACTGCAAATAATTATAATGATTAGATTTAGTGCAGGGAAAGATAGTGGACAGACAGGCCTAGCACCAGCAATGTGCCTTCCTTTCAAAACATCCAGCTAGGGTTAGACTAAACCTACATATTTTGTTTGCCTGCTAAAAACACAATCAAAACAGGCATTCAAACAAGTGTAAATGTATATGAGACAGCATCCCTTTTCAACTACAATAATCTTGAACCTAAACATTGTTGGCCATTTTTTGGGGGAAAAATGATGCAGAGTCCTGGACTAAAAAAACCTAACACATTTGAGATTCGTAATTGAGCTTGATTATTTAGTCTATGACTAGGTTTAATCCATGTCCGTATGTCTCAAAAACAAATGTCTGCCAGATGTTTTTTCAAAATCTCTAGTATAGATCCTGCCTACCAGGATGGTGAGATCATCACAGGTTCTATGGCATTCTCACTGAATATAGACATCATTTCTATGTTCAGCATTTATTTAGATTGGCCAAGCGAGTTAACATAAAAAATACTAGGTTTGGGTAGAGCTTCAATCTTCACCATAACACCAGGTGGACAGAGTTGAGTTTCCCTCTGCGCAATTATACCAGGTGGACAGGGTAGGGAAGAGCTTCATTGTGCACCATAACACCTGGTGGACAGAGTAGAGTTTCCCTCTGCGCGATTACACCAGGTGGAGAGGCTGGAGTAGAGCTTCACTCAGCACCATAACACCTGGTGGACAGAGTAGAGTAGAGCTTCACTCAGAACCATAACACCTGGTGGACAGGGTAGAGTAGAGCTTCACTCAGAACCATAACACCTGGTGTCAGAGTAGATCTTCTGCACCATAATACCAGGTGGACAGAGTAGAGTAGAGCTTCACTCAGAACCATAACACCTGGTGGACAGGGTAGAGTAGAGCTTCACTCAGCACCATAACACCTGGTCGACAGGGTAGAGTAGAGCTTCACTCAGAACCATAACACCTGGTGGACAGGGTAGAGTAGAGCTTCACACAGAACCATAACACCTGGTGGACAGGGTAGAGCAGAGCTTCGCTCAGCACCATAACACCTGGTGGACAGAGTAGATCTTCTGCACCATAACACCAGGTGGACAAGGTAGGGTAGAAAAACACCAATTTTCATGCTTCATTTAGCTCTCTAATTGCATTCTCTCAGCAAAAAAATATTATCTGTAGCTTAGTTACATAAAAATACTTTAATGAAGATATGGGGACAGGGTATGATTCTGTACTAGGGACAGTACATGAATAAAGCAAATCTACACTATTTATCTACACTATTTATGCCAGGTAAACATTTTGCCTAATTGGACCACATAAATATTTTGCATCATTGGTCCAAGTAAATATTTCTTAAATATTAAGAATATTAGTTTTTCAAAAATCCTCCCAATTTTGGACAGCCCATTCACCATAGTAAAGTTCCTTGTGTTCCCCTTGTAACATTTATTTCAAGCCAGTTGAAAAAACATAAAGCCAAAAAATACAAATAAATATGAATCATACTGCATATGAATTTCAAACAAATTTCAAACATGTCATCAAGTGGATACTATCAGAAGCTTGCTTTTGCACACAAAGTGCAAGGGAAGTAATAAAGTTTTGAAAAATGTTTCCACTCGTTATGGGAGCCTGATATCTTCTCTTTCCCTCTGAGAATGACTGTTTGTAAAGAGGGCTGAAAATAGTGCATTTCTTAATGGATGTAAAAACAGGTTTTGGAGTCCTTTTAAGATATTAAAACACAAATTGCCATAACCACAGATTGCCATATTAGCGAGTTAAAGATTCTCTTCGGGATCTTATGCATTTGACTGATATGTTATGAATTGGTAATGTATGATACATTGCACAAAATATGTTTGACCTGCAGCTGACAGCTCATTTGCATCCTGAATACTGACTGGCTGATAGCTGTGGCAAGCAAAAAAGGCATCTCAAGGGTTTGTGGTATTTTGCCAATATACTAATGGCTGTGTTGTAAACCGGCACTCCCCGATGCATCTTGCAAAATTACTTTTCCTATTTATTACTTGTGTTTGCTAGAAACACCAGTGAGCACTCTGACATTGACACATATTTGCTACCCTCATTTTCTTGGAATAGCAGACAAAATTCCAGACAAACACTCCAAAAAGAAAAGAGTATTGGAGGTTGAGTTCTTCAATCAAATGGTATTGTAAAGAATTATTTCCACTTGTTACCCAAAGAACCATTTGAATCCTGCCCACACAAACACCTACCCTCAAAATGAAGTACCCCAATGTTCCCTCAAAAAGGGTAATCTAAGCTAATTTATTAGGAACATATTTCAAACTCCCCAAAATAACACAATTATTTTATTTTCCAAGTACCCCTGTTGATGCTCAATCATGTTAGGCACATGAGCCAGTTGTGATCCATGAGTATTTCTACAGTTCATGCAGTTTGTTTTACTGTAAATAAAATTAGGATTGTAAATGTTTCATATGGATGGTCCAAGTTATATCAGACTGTACTTTATCCCTAATAATAACCAAAACACTCATGACCTTAACACCTGTCACTAGCCCTGAGAGGACACCATTGCTATTATATATCAACATAAAATCCATGTTAACAATAATCCTGACATTTTGTCCTAATCACTTCCACCCTGGTTACAAAGCTACCATTCCTAAAGCCTGGCACACAGAGAGGCCCCTGCCATTTGAGGACCAGCTTAAGGCAGAACATGACAAAACCAATCATGTGACAAAACAAAACCACTTAAAGAAGTCAACATTTTTTTGTACTACGTTTTCTGAGTGAACCCAGACTAATCATGTTCTACACTGGATTCAAGGACTAATAACCCCTCAAAGCTATTATCCTTTCTCTAGAGCCTACCACAAGAACATACTGAGGTGGACAGGTGCAGAGATCAAGAGATGAACACACTTTAGGGGCTTGGTTCAAAGCACACAGTCTATCACTGACTGACCAGTTTTTAATTTAAAAGCAACAGTTCTTGGAATATGCTTTATGTTAAAACTGGGGAGGAAAGCTGATAAGTTCACTGAGAAAAAATATAAATGGGTTTTATAAAGATTTAAAGAACTATGTATACTTGTTTCTCAAAGAACCTTATAAACAACATAGACACTCACAAATCTACTCAAAATGTTTTTTGCCGGACTACATACGTGGAGCAGGCCAAGAAGAGCAAATGTCTCTTACTGAGTGACTGAATGACTGTGTACCCCTTGTTAAATAGTGTAGTGGTTTGCGAAGCGGACCTGCAAACTATAGGTCCCGTAATCGGATCTCCTCACAGGCAAAGCGAAGTACGCATTATAAATTATTCTGTATAGACAAAAACTTTGCTGGCTAAAATAAGGATTATCTACATTATAGTAAGTCTGAAATAAAACTGTTTACGATTATATTGCGACTGTTTCTGGTGGATTTTCGAAGTACACATCCATGCATTTGTTTTGGGTCAGGATGGACAAACACATTTACTGGCTAGAACATACAGTTGTTACTTTATAGTAAGCCCTAACTAAAACCGTACACGCTTATATTGTGACTTTTTCTGGCACAGAAAAGTTCATCTTCAGTCTCACTAGAAATTGCACAACTCTTATGATAACTCCTAGGAAGATAGTAGATAATAGTAAGCCTATTACTGGCTAATAAGCTGTTAAAACGGATAGTGGAAAAACCATACATTTTATAGATGCTATGATGGAGATAAATTTAATAAAGAAACATTAGTCAGTTTAACACAATGCTCAATGGTGTCTAGCGACTGCTGAAACACGTATTACCGTGGCGTAATGGTTAAAGACAGTGGCTTTCACATAGAAGACCTACGTTCAAATCTATTGAGAACAATGACATAAATTGTATTTGTGGGCTGCAATAAAACTACAGTATTGCGACTATTTCTGGCACATTCCACGATTCTCATCTTTTCATGAAAAAGTTATTTATTGTCACCTTTATTGATGGTTATTGTATCAATGCAATTCACAAATGAAAGGAAAATGTACATTGTCATGCCATGAAAGAAAAAAATACGTTCTTATGCCATGAAATGAAATAGCTTTGGTAGACTCGCTTGCAATTGCTCAGTTCTTGACTATTCCAGTAAGTTAGTAGATACTGGTAAAGCCTAAAACTGGGTAATATGCTGTAAAAACAGCCACTGGCAAACGCCATTCAGTTCACAGACGCTATTTGTGGTGGAGGTAAACTTAATAAGAAACGTTAGTCAGTTTAACTGTATCAATATCATTCACAAATGGCATATTAGCTGTTGAAACGGCCAGTGGCAGAAGAGGAATTGTTCAGGGTAGACATATCAAATGTACTGTTCTGTGGTGTAGCGGTTAACAACACAGCCATCCATTTGGGTGACTTGGGTTTGAATCTTGAGAGGGTTATGCTTTCTATTGCGGGATGGCTGAACTAGGCTTGCCTGGTTTCTTGTTCAAATGGTTCTTTGATTAAGTATTTAAAAAAGGGTTATTTGAAAAAAAGATAATGGGATCTAATAGGGGTTTCCTACAGTTTCACTGTGAAGAATCACTAAAAGGCACTCAAATAAAAAAAGTTGTAGAGTGTAAAGTATATTGTGTTGCAAGGAAAGATCCAGCAATGCTTTTCAGTGTCACTGTTATTATGAGGATCACTGCCAGCTGACCAACTGAAGAATTGTTAAAGTTGTTTATTATAGGCGTTCATACATTTGCACAACCCTATTTTCACCATTTTAAATTAATCTTGTTCTTATTTGTCTAATTCATGGTTTCTACATCCCCTACTTTAACCTCCACAGATATTTTTTGTGGTAATATTATACAGGCACACCTGATTTATTTGGGAATTGAATCCGGTGTGCCAACTTTAGGCTAAAAGCTACATGTCAACCAATCAAGTACGGGGTAGGAGCCAGAACCAGCAAACACTGGGACCTCCATAAAATGAGTTTGACACTTATGAATAACCTTCAGCGTTCACTAAGTTGCACGAGTTAGAGGAAGCCTGTATTTCTGCAACGTAAAGTTCATCAATCTTTTGCATTCATACCCATCAACATTGCCATGTTTTTCAAACTGTAATCTTTTTTAATACTTTCAGTCAAGTGTCAGTCAACAAGCAAGTTACAACTGAATGAAGTACACACTTTTTCAGTGCAATGACTCCAGGGTGGCACCTATCAGTGTGATTTTTCCTTGTGTTATCCCATTTTCCTATCTGTTTGTGTCCCACAGTAGTTATTCAAATGTCGTGTTTGTCTATTTGTATACATGCATATGCAATATACAGCTGGGGTAAAAACTTTCCTTTTCAACATTTTTGGAAAGGAAAGAAAAAGGTGCAGTGATGTTTTACTTTTCTTCAGAGCTGTTTGATACTGTACATAGATGTATATCATATATCAAATTATTTGTGTTTTCTGTGTACTGCCTGGTCTTTCATTGAATGCCTTTGGCCAGGTCATCAGAGAAAATTATAATTAGTTCTCAAGTGACTTACCTGGTTAAATAAGTTAAATATATACAAAATAATATTCTACCTAGTAAGAGGTCCATAAAAGGTAACCTTGACACCAGGGAGTGACTTGACTGAGCAAACCGGTTACCAAGGCATCTACAACTGTAAAAAGGGATGTGATGTCATACCAATGGGATTTGTAAGCAATAAGACCTGAGGGGGTGTGGTATATACCATGGTCAAGAGCTGTTCTTAGGCAGGATGCATCGCGGAGTGCCTCGACATAGCGTAGTATATTAGCAATATATCACAAACCTCAGAGACGCCTTACTGAGCTTATAAACTGGCTCACAATGTAATTAGAGCAGCAAAAACTGATGTGATGTCATACTTGTGGTATATGGTCTCATATACCACAGCAATTAGCCAATCAGCATTCAGGATTCAAAACACCTTGTTTGTGAATAATCAATAATGCATGAGGAGGTGTGGTATATAGTCAATATAGCATGTCTAAGAGCTGCTCTTATGCACGATCCAGGGTGGAGGTGTCTTATAAACCTGGTGGTTTGAAGACTAACTGCTGATTGGCTGATAGCTGTGGTATAAGGTATGTAAGCAATAATGTACAAGGGGGTATGGTATATTTCCAAAATACCTCAGCTAATCCAAAGCAAATTGTATTTAATTGTGTAATGCATTGCCTGAACTCATTGTGTCTACCTGAATCTTCTGACTTATCTTTTCATCTGAAATACTATATATTGCTTATTATATAGTATAGATCTACTGCTGATTTATTTAATTTGTCAATTCCAACTCTGCCAACTTAAACGTTAGCTGCGGACACTCCTGCCACGGCCCTGTGAAACGCCGCACATTGAAGCGTATGATTGGTCTAGTTATGTAAAGGGATCAAGGGGATTGAATGCGCATTTTAAATAAATGCTCCTCAAGATTCGTGTGGAGCAGCAAAAGATCGACCTGAATAGGGGCAAAATGTTTTTTTCTCAGCTGAGTTTGTAAAACGATGAAAAGAACAGCATGTAGCCTACTCAAGTCTATTAAGTAATCCCCACTGTAGCTCGCTCCACCCCGCATGGGTTATGGGTCTGATAAATTCACGCATTCCCGAAGTGCCGCGCACGTTCGCAAGGCTCTAGAATTGCTACAGTAATCGGAGTCACGTTGGAGCGATGAAAGGAATCGTAACTAATTTAATTATTCAGCCATTCACAGAATCACTCTACCGGCCATGTGTACTTAGGCTTGCTTGGCTTAATCTTTGAGTCAGGCATGTGCTAGTGACCGGAACAACCAGGTATCCAACGCGAAATAGGTGTTTGGTGACTGGCATTTAAGGTTACGCTAATGGAGCTGTAACAATGAAAAGGCAGCAGACTTATACGTCATCAGCAAAGTTTGACAGGGACTTAAAGGTAAATATTAAAAGCAAAAATATTTGTCTGATTGTAGATGGGGGAATACATATAATAAAGATATTAAAGAGTTAGGGACAGATTTATGTGATCTTCCTAAGATTTTAGAAATAAGTAATGCAGTTCATTAATTCTATTTTTTTGCTTTGGGCTAAACTATTGGTATTGATGTGAAACTTGTCATTCCACAAACCTATTATATTATAGCGTATTGATAAAATATAAGGTGCACTGTGAACAATAATTCTATTTATTTCAATAAAATAAATGTTTGCCTAACAGAACAAAAATCAAACAATAGCATTGTTATTTTTTCTGTCACAGTTTACCAGCAGATATAAACATTTATAACTTGCACTGAACATTTTTTCTGAGCACTTTTTACTATAGTTGAGTAGATTCTGTGGGTTCCGTTTACTTGAGTAAATTGCTAATGAAGGTACGTTTTCTGAAGTACTGATTGCCAATTCTCGAGCCACCCGTCTGGTAAACAAACTCTAAATTGGCTTTAAAGGTGGGTTCGTGCATTTAGCATCTACTGAAAATATAAGGGTATATCCAAATAAAGAGTTGCAGGAGATAGTATCATCTGAAAGAAACGTAATCTTCAACTCCTCCTAGATAGCGCTTTCTCATAACTTGGTGGAAAGCAGGTTGAAATTTCGTCATGAACTTGGTTTAAAATAGGTTGTACTGTGGTCCTTTTAGTAGTACATGAAGTGAATTTAACGACACCTTAAGCTTTTTGGTTTGGGGTTTATTCTTCTTTGGTTTTACACATGGTTTTCTCTACAATATTTTAACTAAGTGTATGTTAAAGAGACAATCAGCAGTATAAACAATAAACAAACCATTGCCCCTTTTATGGTAAAAAGCCAAAAGATGTTGCTGGAGAAATATAACCACCCCCAACTGTATAGACAGGGCTATCAACACAAGGATTGACCATCACTAATATAATGTACACTTTTAGTTATGTATATAGCGTTAGTTTACATGTACATTGTTTGCACACATTGAAGGAAAGAACACTTATATTTGAGGTATGACTGTTGAATTAAGGTCAATTCTTCTTTAACTCCAAAATTTATTAAGGAAGTGTATTTGTCAAATGTCCTGGTGGTTGTATTTGTGTTGTGTTTCATGTGAATGACAGCGATTCCGAAGCACCTTGCGCATGTTAACAGTAGACAGACACCAGCCACAGTAGTAACAAAGCGTGTCAAATTTCGAGCAGGGGATCTAGGAATCAAGACCGCACTGGCCATGTCATCTTATTATTAAAAGTTAGCGCAGTCCTGCGTTGTGAGGAATTGTTAGGGCTGTTTATTGTGCATGGCTTTGTACCATGTTGTTTTCACAGCATAAGCTACAAACGTCAGCTGATGTCTATATGGTCATGTATGTACAGGATGTGGTGCGAAAAACTAGAGCACCAGTTTGTGTGTGTGGGCCCCAGACTATCAGGTATAGCTGGTACCGCTGATCTCCTGTTTGACCTAATTCTTACTATACTCAAACCTTTTGCAGTGATTACTGCAGACAGCACTGAATCACCTTAAACATACACAACACTGATACAATGATTTCAGTACAATACCACAACTCCGCGGATGAGAAATCATGTCAATGTGAAAAAATTCAAGGTATGACAATAAAGAGAATTGCCAGAATGCCATATTTTAACTCTGTCTGATAGTATTTGTGATGACGATTAAACGGCTTTTCTTATGGGCCTAACGGTTCTGACACTGTTTTATAGTATACAAAGTAAATACTCTGACACTGATTATTTGTGTTTGCAATAAAATATATGGCACTTGTATGGCATTTATAGGTTGTTGTGGTATAAAAAACGTTAGAAAAAAACGTTAGAAACCTTAGAACTGCTGGTTTAAAAAACTGTTTATTAAAACAAACTATTATTTCTGTCAACCGGCAGAAGTGAACATTAAACTTGGCATTTTATGAAAGGTTAAGTTATGCTTTCATTGATTTTGAGTGCCCTTTCATTCCATATTAAGCCAACATAAAAAATGTTATGCCAACATAAAAAATGTTATGTAGTGAAGTTTGATCAAAAACATATTATGCGTTCTATCTTCGCATGTGAGTGCACTGAATACACACTATTATAAGTGAAAAATGAATACTTACGTGTGAAACTCCGTGTTCTGTAGCATAGCTTCCAGAGTTAAGTTTTTCAGCTTTTAGAGAACAACATTTACAAAAATCCCTTGTAGAATCCATGTTGTAATTTGTCTCCAGGAAGGTTCTGAAAAATAGTCACTATACCAGCCTACTCCGAAAACAAGTTAAAAGACCGAAAAACGCGCGTTTTTCAGAGGTTATTGGCAAAAAAATGACTCCAGGATCACAGCCAGTTCTGAAATCCAGAGATGTTAGCCATTTTTAACCGCGCTTCACCTAGCGCTACAGGTGCGACGACCGAGTATGGACGCCCTCAAAACTCCCTTCCCCCGTTCCTTTCCATTTGGTTGTGCCTAAATCTCGTTCCAAATTGAGAAACTTTAAATAGCATAAACATAACATAAAAAGCACAGAAGAAATAGCGCACGATTGAAATTCACACGTATTTCTGAGCAGTGAAAGGGAAAATATCCTAAACCCCCGTATGCCCTTGAGCTGCTGAGCGACTGGCCAGGATGGGGTGGGAGGGATGCTTCGGATTAAGCTACTGCTACTGCTTGACATGTCATTGCACATTGAAAAGTTGATCGGGATTCGGGAAGCATTTCCAAAAAGATTATGGGTTTGAAGGCCTGCCCCTGAAATATCAAGACTTAATTATTATTTTATTCTACTTCTGAGCAAAATATGAACTTTTTTCTACTTCCAAATGTAAAATAAATTCTACATATATTATGAGACAACAGCATGTTTCATGTCAACATTGTAGAACATTTTACAAAGCTCATTAGACAAAGAGAATCTACTTCAGCAGTTAAAGAAGTTAAGCTAAATCTGGGAATGATGTGCATTCTAATTCCATATAAAAAATATAAATCATTAAAATTATAACAATAATTATAATTAGCTCTATTGCACCCTCTACTGGCTCAAAATGTAATACAAACAAATCCAGGGCTGAGTGTGAATGAATGAGCAAAAGCAACTTGCAAATTTGACTTCTTGCCAAACTGTCCACAATCTTCTATAACCAAACCCAAAGAAAAGTGGAAATTATGGCTCTGAGTAAATACACTAAGAGATGCTAACAATTAATTCCATACAATGTAGTTCTGTCTTTTCCACAGGAGAAGCAACTTTTATTTTAAAAGTGAGCAAGAAAATGCAATAAGTTACCTTCTGGTATACATAGATAACTAGATATACCGACATTGCATTGCAGCAAAGAAAGTTTGTGCTATACATCAGTAACTGGAAAGTGGCCAGGCACATTGTTATATCATGTGATTTTAGATTTGTAAATTGTGTCCATATTGTTATCATTTTTCTATCTTTTGTTTTTAAATGTGTCTAATCATATATTTAACATTTCAACTCAATACTGTTGAAAAAGAGCCCATAAGGATTTCTCTATTAGTCCACATCTGATTTTTTCAAAGCAAGTGACCTACAATATGATTTATATTTACAAGCTATTCTGTGCATAGCTTGTAAATATAAGCAGAATAGATTTACAAGCTATTCTGTGCATTGAACACCAGGGGACACTGTAGATCGTTTGACCAAGGACAATATCGTTTTAATTAACTCTTTCAAAAGCATATTTTTGGCACAGACATTATAGAAGCAAAAGTTTTTAGATCTATATAGAGCCTGGTGATTCTGAAACCAATGCTTTTGGTAAGCATGGTATATTTAGCTACATCGTTAATTTATCTGAAACTATTTTGACGGTACAGTATTTTAAGAAACAGTCACTGCGTTACAACAAAGAGGGTTTATTTGGCAAAGATTGACATGATGATGAAGTAGCTACACCACACTAAGGTATATGGCAAAAAAATAAAAAACTACTGCCTTCCTTTGCCTTCTGCACTTTGTTGATTCATTGTTTTGATTCACTTCATGTTGGCAAAACAGTGTGTACATTTGTGAGATCAGGATGATCAATCAAGGCTACACTTTGTGTCTACAGCTTCCAGGCATTTTGCATCATAGTAACAAAGTATTCATCACTGTCGATAGATGCACTCACTCCACTGTAATAGTTGAGGAATTCCTCTTGGGTCACCTGTGGGAGATGGAGAAGGCCACTTAAACTCAAAATTCAAATTCACATTGACCATTCTTCTTCATGTTCTATGTAATGTTTCCTTTCAATTGTCTAGAAATCCTGGCCTGTTTGTATTAACATGCCACTTTCAAACTTAACGATATCCGCTGTTCTCCTCAAGTTCATGGATGATATTGGACAGATTTCTGGGACAGATTAATCTTACCATGATGTTTTAGTCCTAGACCAGGCTTAAACATTCTGCAAAACCAGTCCAAAATGGTTGGCATGACCATAAATGGCTAAGAGTGGAATGCTAGCACAAACAGACTACTACCCAGGCTAGCAAAGTGAATGACAAGAGTGTTTATTACCTTGCCGTCTTTGTCGTTGGGGGAATCAAAGCTGTTGAGGAAGGTTAGGAAGACCTGTTCCTCTGTCCACTCCCCGCTCTTATATTTGGGGTGATGTGAGACGTTGTAGACACCGCTCAGGTCCTGCACTGTCACCACCCCATCCCCCGTCCGGTCCAACTTCTTAAAGGCCTGATTAATCACACTGATTCTGGCACTGGACATAGGAGGCTGATGAATACAGACCCAAACTCATTAAAATAGCATTATAGAACACTGTACCTTAATCAAACAAGTTTTAAAGGAACTTTGAATTGTTGAAATACTACTACTATAATTATTGTATGCAGTATAATTTGTAGTATTACTATTGATATTATTATTAGTAGTAGCAGTAGTATACTTTGTATAATTTGTTTACAAAGTATAGTATTACCCGGGATATTCTTTTATGTTCTTTCTGTCACTAATTGTCTAATTTCAGCCTCACCCTCAGATTCTCTAGAAACTCATCAAAGTTGATGGAGCCACTTCCATCCTTGTCACACAGCTTAAAGATCTGCTGGGCCTCCTCTTTGCTCACCGCCAGCCCATAGTCCTCCAATCCATTTGTAAATTCCAGAAGGTCCAAAGACTTGTTGCCATCATCATCCATTATGCGGAACGCCCTTCATGAGTGGGAAAGAAAAGAGGAAGTTGGAAAGATCAAGCATATCGCTGACTATTGGTCCACTCACAGAATGTTCATGTTATTTTTACTTGCAACTGTGATGGAGAGCAGAAAGGCCTATGAAGCAAATGACCAAATCCTTCTTTTTATGTGTTTGGGTTTTTGTTTCGGATTCTTACCTCGTATGTGTTTTCATGTGCATTTTCTTTGTCAGTACTTGGTTGCAATAATAGTAACAAATGCACATGTATATGTTAGATTACAGTCTGTTTTTATCTACTTGCCTTCCTAGTCCTTTGATCCCTGCAGCTCCCCTGGCAAGACATTGCTGTCTGAGTCCTGCCAGCAAGTCAGTGGGCTTGTGTGAGGCCATGTTGTCTGTTGTCTTACTGGAAAATATCGGGTAAAATATTGCATCTGCCGATTTGACTTTATAAATAAAATGCAATGCAACAAAATAAGGAACATAAGCAAATACAGAGAAAAAAAAATTCACAAGCCGCTACGCGATAACTACTTGTAGTTACAATCTGGTTACCACCTGGTTACCACCTGGCTAACCACCTGGTTACTAACAACCATCAAAAGAACATTGTCTCAATAGATGGCGAAGAGACATAATTTCGGTCATGTCATTTATTAATTAATAGTCAACATATTTTGAGATATTTAAATAATACAAAGTTTCACTGTATACTTTATTACCCCAACAAATAAATGCAATGCTCATAGTTTCCCGGGCAACACACATCAACAAAACCAGATCCTTTCTCAAAACCGCCCTATATTCCACATACGATGTAAAGAAAAGTATTAACTTGTTCTGACAACTTGTATTGTCATGATTATAATGTCAATACAATAACAACGAATAAAACATGTTCTTGTGTGAGGCAAAATCATTTTTTCTCACCTTGAGCTCTCACCAGTTCCGTTTTATGTGAATGTGCGTAACATTGATCGAATGAATAAGCGCACCCGCCTTCATTTAAGATCTACATATTAGACACAGGCCCACTCTCGTCATCACCGGTAACGAATGGTCGTGTTTGTTTTTCACGGAATAAAGGGAAATCGGCAATGTAGACGTGTACAAAAAACGTCCACGTTTTGCGTATGTGGTTTTGATATAGTGATTAGTTAGTAACACTATCAACGAATTAGTAACACTGGAAACGGGTCTAGTATTTTTATGAATTTATGTAGCCTGTTAATAATAATTGTTAGAAGTGGAAGGATTTGCAATAATTACTTATGATTATGGTGTGGATGTTGACAAAGATGGGCCGGTTGTGGGTGGATCCAATGATACAGTATGATACAGGAATGGGAAAATCATCTGTTAGAAGAATACATTATCTTGATGCTGGAAAAGGAAATGTATACCATCAAAGGGCGGAATTTGTCCAGTAAAACAGCTGGTTAAACGATTAAACCCTAGGGATCTAAACAAGATGGAGAAAAATATCTGTGTGTTTAGAATAGTGGGGAATATTGACCAGAGAACTCTTTGAAATTGTAAATGGTTTATTTATAACTCAGTACAATATAGAATGTTAGGTAGAACATTTTTTGGCACAGTTGCTCAACAAATGGGTTAGCTGTCTGGCTCTGTAATGTCAACTAAATAAATATTCAAACGATAATTCACTTCCCAATAAATACACAGCAAGAATCATTGCCTGGAGATGTCTTTGCTCAGTAAAAACTGACCCCTAGATATGATCTACAATAAAGATGGACTGCTTCACTGCTACTCCTGCTTGTTTTCTAGGCCAAATGTAACGTATCAAATAGTTATGTAATTTATTGTTTATTATTTTCTTCAAAATGGCAGCCTATTCCCAATACAATAAGTAGTGAATTACTTGTGTTAGTAACAGTACACTTCTAGTAAACCAGTTTTGAACAGAGCAGTATGTCCCCTTTACCCAGAGACCACTATTCTCTGGTCAAAAGCAATGTACTATATTGAGAATAGGATTCTAGTTGGGGTGAATCCAATATAATTGTATTCACATTCATCAGGGGTGAGTAGCCTAATAGAGAGCAGTAACAATGGTTAAGCTAAATATTAATCTATTATTTAATTCAGCACACAGTGTTGAAGACTATTGAGAGGTTTGAAAATGGAAACAATGATTTGTTTTTTATTAGAGGGGCATTTAAAGCCATGCATATGTTATACGTTGTATTCACTGTCCAATCAAAGTCTAAATATAAATGTATTAGTAAAACAATGGATGCAACAGTCAGCCATTCAAAAGTAATCTGAAACTCAATACAACTTTGGCAATGCTTAGAGAAAAATAATGTCAGAGAATTACTAAAAGTTTTAGAACATAGATAAATGCCTCAACTGAATAAAAAAATAAGAATATGATGGTTGCGTTTATAAAAATATCCCTCACAAAACCTCATAGTTTCCGAATAGGTGTGAAAGGAGACTTTTTTGACAGATTGAAAAACAGTCAGAAGGTAAAGGATCAAAAGTGTTCCCTTAAAGATGATTGCGCAACCAATTAATATTCATGTAATCTTTCAAATGCAAAAATAAATGTTTGATGCTTAGAAACTTTTCAATTGCTTTCTGTATTCGAAGACATTTTCTCTCTACGCATTGTAAAAAAAAACTGTCCAGAAGTGCCTTCCTAGTGACTTCATATATGCTTAATACTTATTTCCCATTTGGTAACATCTGCAAAGTTCATAACACCTGCAAAGTTGTCTTCTCAATGGTCAGTACAGGTGTGGTTCCCTGCCTCAACCAAGCCCATACCAGGGGTCCATAAAAGCTTTTGCTTTACAAAGTCCGAAACTGGCTGAAGTATATCCACACAGCCAGAGACGTCGTCCTGTTTGGCTGTCCTCCAGCTTACATTGAGGGAGACAGCCGAGCCGCTCTCCCGAGCCAAGCCGTGTCTTCATGCACAGTGTGGGTACTACCCTCGTCACAATATATATTTCCAATATATATTAATATCTGGCTCATCGTGTGGTCATCCTGGGTGGGACTAGAAGACCTGTCTACGTTGTACACACCAAGACATCCTCCTTGTAGGCGGTCACCAGTCAGACAGGCAGTCAGACTGACAGATGGTTCAGTGGATGTGGTCCATCTCTCTCGATGGTCACGTGCATTTACACTCCCGAGCTGACACTTCCTGCACTGTGTGGTATTTACTGTTGTTATCCAGGAAGGATATATCCTTCTCGTATGTGATTGGCCGACAGCACGGGCTGTAGCGCACCAGCTCTCCGCTTTTAATGAGCCCCGCCTTCTTCATGTGTTCCAGGGTGATGTCATAGTTGCGTAGACGCGTGTTGCACCTGCCACTGCAGTACCTGAAGAGGAGAGTCTCGTCGCTGTGGTAACCCAGCCCCAGTTCCCCCACTGTCACCTCCACCTGGCGCAGAGCACACGGCCTTAACCTTCTCCTTTTCCGTCTCCTCTTAGCTTTATTGGTCCTCTGGGCGTAGTCCTTGCTCTCCTCCAGCATCTCCTCCCTGCTGCTCCTGCTACTCCTCTTGCTGTTCTTGGTGCTTCTGTCCATCAGAGTTGCGACCAACTTCTTCAGCTCCCCCTCAGTGAAGCTCTGGAGCAGGTAGGTGACTGGGGAGGTGGAAAGAGAACAGTCAGACACAAACAGAGACATGGCAGGAAGGGGCAGAGAAATCAGGAGAGGGAAAAGTGAGTCAGGGAGATAGACACGACAGAGATACACGACCGAGATACAGAGGCAGTTTAAAATGAGTCACAGAGACACAACGGAGATACAGAGGCGGTGTAAAAAGAAGCACAGATATACGACGGAGATACAGAGGCAGTGTAAAATGAGTCACAGAGATAGACACGGCAGAGATACAGAGGCAGTGTAAAATGAGTCACGGAGATGGACACGGCAGACATACAGAGGCAGTGTAAAATGAGTCACGGAGATAGACACGGCGGACATACAGAGGCAGTGTAAAATGAGTCAAGGAGATAGACACAAGGCAGAGATACAGAGGCAGTGTAAAATGCAACATGGAGACGACACAGCGGAGATACAGAGGCAGTGTAAATCAAGTCAGGGAGATGTGTTTCGTGGGAATACAAATCTTTGTTGAGGGCCCTTTTACATTTGTCTTGCACTTCCTGTCTGTATTCCTGTTTTACTGCTCTAGGCCAAACACCTTCTGGCAGTCCAGTGAGGCATGAGGTGACAGCAGATTATTGTGAAGCCTAACGACGTGTCTCTAATGTCAACAACACAGAAGCCATAGACAGAGGATTGGTGCCAAATGGCACCCTATTCCATAAGTAGTGCACTCAGTATGATTAGGTCCATAGGTCTCTGCTCAAAACTAGTCCTTCTTATAGATTGCAGGGTGTCATATGGAACACAGATGGAGTCCCTAAACGCAGCTGCCAGTGCCATGACAACCCTTCCCCATGGCAACTCAACTAACACGCTGGTGGCTAAATCCTGTTTAACTTACACTGGGAGAGGAGGGAGCTGATGGTGTCCACCTCCCGCACTGTTCTGTGGAGACCAGCCTTCATCCTGGAGGACGGGGTCGTTGACGGTGGTGGTGGTGGTATCGGCTTTGACACCGCGGGTCTTGAGACGGACGGTGTTGACGATTTTGATGTTGATGAGGACGTTGATGATTTGAGTCCTGTAGGTCCAGCAGTAGCCATGAAGTTCCTAGTGAGGTGGAGGGACAGTAATGTGCCACAGAAGATGAAGACAAAAGTGACACCTTTCCATAACTTCATCTTAGAACATGGAGGAGCATTGAAAATCTGCCATCGAATAAGAGAGAGAAAGAAAGGGAGATAGAAAGAGTATCAGCCAGTTAGTCAACGCATTGTTACATCAGTGAAAAACATAGATAATCCTATGAGCCACTATAAGATATTGCTTCAGTGAGTGAAGCTTGTCGTTAGTATTACATGGAAAAATATCAGTTTTTTTGAGGCTAGACAAAGACTTGTTTCTTCATCTTAATTTCTTTCCAGCTGGAAGTTATTTCATTTTCAATGCTACAGTCATTGTAAGAATAGACATCTTAAAGTTACAGTTGTCAACCTAAATTAAAATAGCTGTCAGTTTGTGCGCAGAATGAGTAGTTCTGTTTGCGATCTGTAAAAGAATCCAACATTACTTTGACATGCAAAATTTTGGTGCATGACATTACAAGCCAGGTGCTTCAAGAGGGTAAAATGTGTTCTCCACCATGACAATGTAAGCCACACCTCCCACAGTTTCCTTCTACCGTGTCAATGATGTGTTCTCCACCCGGACTCTATAAGCCACACCCATCATAGTTTCCTTCTACCGTGTCAATGATGTGTTCTCCACCCGGACTCTATAAGCCACACCCATCATAGTTTCCTTCTACCGTGTCAATGATGTGTTCTCCACCGGACTGTATAAGCCACACCCATCATAGTTTCCTTCTGCAGGGTCAATTATGTGTTCTCCACCGGGCTGTATAAGCCACACCCATCATAGTTTCCTTCTGCAGGGTCAATTATGTGTTTTCCACCAGACTCTGTAAGCCACACCCATCATAGTTTCCTTCTACATGGTCAATAATGTGTTCTCCACCAGGACTCTGCAAAGCCTCCCCACCCATAGTATTCTGTAGCAGGGTCAAGACCTCCAGAGTGGCTCTGGTTTCTAATGCCAAATGCCGTGCTATTACATCTGTACAGTTCTGGTCAGAAATAAGTGCACAATCAAGCGAATAAGTGCCACTTGGGACCCAACCTCTACCCTCAAGGTCCCTCAGTGACCATGTCTGTCGTACAGTAAGCTGTTACCACTCTCTTCCCTTTACCCTACACCTCCTTCTCTCCTATTCTTTCTCCCCCCTTTCCAATTCTCTATCCTCCTCTTCTTCTTACCGTACACCTCCTCTCCTTCCATCATCTAGTCCCCCTGTCCCATCCTCTACCCTCTCTCTCTTCCCTTTACTCCACACCTCCTCTCATTCCATCTTCCATTCCCCCTTTTCTGCTCTCTTGTCCCTCTCTAAACCATGAACTTTTCTAATAGAATTGTAATAATTACTAATGATTTTCCTGAGAAAATCAGGCAATGGCTTTACAAACATAGCTACTCACTTAAAAATATCACCATGGCAATAATTACAAAATGTATAACAACTGCAGCTGTGCAAAACCTGCCTGGGGATAGTGCCGCCCCAGTGAGAGTGGTGTGGAAGTGGCAAAACATCTCCAAGGATTACTGTTGGAGAGGTTTATTACATCTTAGGTTCACCAAGTCTCCAAAACTACAATGAAACACCATCTCCATGCCAAAACATTAGTTAAAAGGGTTGTCAAACGAAAGCCAGTGCTGTGATCAAACCACAAAGTGCCTGGAGTTTGTTAAATGTCATTAGACCCTTGATTGGAACCAGGCTCTATGGTCTGATGAGACAAAAATTATATTCCCCTTTGTGAAGTATAGGGGTGGATCTGTGTTGTTGTGGGGCTGTTTTACTTCTGAAGGCCCTGGGAACCTGGATAGGATACATGGTAACAACAATTTCCAGGAGATTGTACGCCAAAACCTGTCAGCAGAAAGTACTAAATGCAGGGGTGCCAAAAATTGTGGCATGGTTGTTTTTGAATACAATTATTATTTTTGTAGTTTTTATCTTTTAACAACTTTGATTCAATAGATGGTTGGATTAATCAGATTGTTTGTGTAATTTCAAGCTTATAAACAACGACAACAAAGAATTCAGAGCCTTTTCTTTTCATATTTATCTAGGGTGACAATAATCCTCTAGGGCACAGAGAGTATAACTATTTGATTAAAGTAACCTTCATAATGTATTTAGATTTCTCCTCAAAATATTTTTTGGGTAAAATATGTGTTGACATTTACAGGTTATAATCATCTGATAGCTGCTAGTTTAACAAGATATAATTGCCAATTCAGAACTTGATATTTTCTGATGATAACCGTCCTCAATACAAACTGATTTATTTGTGATTGTTTGTACTGTATTAAACTGGAATTATGGATTAGTTGCTTTTGGTCATGACAATCAACACAAGACGATCAACTTCAACACATGATTTGAAAAAGGCTCCTTGTACTTGACTTAATAGAATGTTTATGAAGTTCTAAAATCGTATGAATGCGCCCATGATTGGTGGCCCTGAGAAAAAGTCACAATTCCCCCTTTCCTGAGGATTGGTTTGTTTTTTAATTCAGATTACAGTAGCTGTAAAACATTTTATTCATTGGTTTAAAGCGAGAAATCAAAAGGTTCTGCAATGTTTTCCCTAGTAACTATAATATTGTTACTAGCAAAAATGCAAAAGTGACTAGCAAGAAGTCAAAGAGCTAGTCCGAAAGGTATAGTTGATTTCTGAATTGCAGTGCCTCAGATTTTACTGTAACAAATGGGACGTTTGTTATTAGTGAAATAGAATAACAACTAATAACAATAAGAAAATATACTAGATCTTTTGGAATAAGTACTACTATCAAATCCACTCTTACTAGTAAACTAGTAAAATGTTAGTAACAACTGGAACAATTACTAGTAACAAAAAAAATATTACAATCAAATCATCTTATATAGTAAAAATAAAAATGTTTGTAGCAACAATGTGAATATTTACTAGAGACTATAGAGCACTAGTAGCTTTAAAATATTGACTAGTAGATTTTAATCTCTCACACACATACACGCACACACACGCACGCACGCGCACGCACACACACACACACACACACACACACACACACACACACACACACACACGTACGAAAACAAACAAACACTCACACTTTGCCTGTCTATCTCAATAAGCTTTCTGAGGAAGAGTACAGGGAAAGATCATAATTTTTTCATCTTGACAGCAAAAAGCAAAACATTTCCCCAGACCAAGAATGAGTAAATTGGCAGTAGCTAAGAGCAAATCCAGACAAGATCTGTCCAAAGTGGTTCGCCAGACTGTATAAGAAATCTGAGGATGAACTATAAGTCATTGCTGATTTGAGTGTACGTTTGTGTGTGTGTGTGTTTGATACATCTGTTGACGTAAATTCAAATCAAACTACACACTCCACAATTGGAAACAGATCCTCTCTCAGCTTACAATCATTTCTAACAGGTTCAAGGGTACTTGGATAAAGAGAAGTAACATGTTTATCTTTATTGCAGTATAATTGTGTTATTTAATCGCTCAGAATGATGGAAAACATTTGTTATATGTTTTGAAGCTGCACCATTGTTTAATCCAACAGCTTGGTCCTTTCTGTTTGCTTGCTTGCGCTTTGGTTGTGATGGAAACAGTCTCTTTCTGAACCGACAGTGCCAATTACAATAAGTTTAGCTAACATCAAAATCAACAAGTAATTTTCACAATGTAATTACACAGTAAGAGTCCATGGTTGTATCCATAACGCTGCTCAGGTCACACCGTCAATAGGAACAGGGTTCCATTATTTTCCCCATAGGACCCAAATGCCTCAGTAACACTAATCATTTTGTACTTATCCACTGCCTTACAAAATAAGAAGCAGGTGTAGAATTCAAAGCATGGTCGCTGAATATTTGGCACAGGCGCTCTGCTCCTCTCCTCACATCGCAGGGAATGCACAGCAATCATCCAAAAAATGTGTATCCTTATTTATTTTATAAATATTTGTTTAACATGGGGAGTCAAATAAGTAATGGACAGTTCTTTTTTTCACTTGAGCCCCGACACGTTTTCTGAAAAGATCATTTAATCCCAAAATGTTCCCTTTCAGGAAGAAATGACTTCCATCTGCTGTGGAGCGGAGGGTACTAATAACATTCGAGTCAGTCCACCTCAAAACGGAAATGGAATTTCAACACCCACCATTGTTCTGAAATTGGTTTGGTAGTTGGAAACAGACCCCTCAAGTAATTCAAATAATTGGTCAAATCCGAAATCCCACACGAAGGCAACCCAAGGGCCAGTGTCAGTTCTTCATGTTTCACAAGAAGTATACAGTTGTTAGTTGGATAATTGTTTATGAAATGTACTTTCATAAATTAATTTGTTTATGTATATTTACAAATGTTTTGAGAAATGTAATTTAAGTTATTGATTCATGATCCATCATACAACCTGACATTAACATGTTCTGACCCCTAGATGGTGCTGTTTTAACCAGTTCAGTGTTTCATCCAGTAATAGGTTCTCAATAACTACACATTTGCTAAAAATTTATAGTTAGGACAAGGATTGGTTGAGATTTTGAATAAGGTGAAATCAGAGAGTGCCTTAAACTTTATGGTTTGTTTCTTTGTTTTTAGCTCTGACATGCAATATGCACTATGATGTGAAGAACTGTATGTAGACAGCTGTGCGTCTTTCTAAATAACATACATTAAATTTAATTTGCCACAGTTGAGACATCAGGAGGATGATAAAAAAACATGGGATCTGAGCTCAATTTGGGTCTGAATACTTAGGTACATGAGACATTTCAGTTTTTCATTTTCAATACATAGTAAATAATCTAGTACAAGATGTGGAAAAAGTGAAGTGATCTGAATAATTTCCAAAAACACTGGATTTGTTCACTGTTCCCGTATGTGTGCATGTGTGCGTTTGTTTGTGTATATATGTGTGAGTGGGTGTTAATATATCACCAGATCATTATCAGATCAACTTGGATCCTGTGCAGCCTTTCGTTCTCACCCTACACTAGTACCATAAATAATCCCACAGTTTTTCTTAGAAAGAGACAATTTTCAGACCCGACATTCAGCTTCAAAAGCTGCTGTGTGTATGAATAATAGAAGATCCATTCTGCTTGAATGTCCAGTATCTTGTCAGAGAAGATAATTAGACCACCAGTCATACAGCTGAAGTTGCTGTAATTTTACGTTGCCTGGGCCTTCGCTCACATGCCAGATGCTCTCCGCTTTGGCTCTCACAAGTGGGCATTGAAACATGAAGAATGTCAGACAGAGAGATAAAGGAAATGTCCATCAGTGAAAATGGTTAAATGTAAACCAGGACTGAGTGCATGTGTGTGTGTGTGTGTGTGTGTGCGCATGTGTGTGTGTGTGTGTGTGTGTGTGTGTGTGTGTGTGTGTGTGTG
>JACXGJ010009052.1:0-25275 GCA_016801105.1 Esox niger
AACTGTTAGGCCTCTGCAATGACACAGCTGAACTGTTAGGCCTCTGCATTGACACAGCTTAACTGTTAGGCCTCTGCATTGACACAGCTGAACTGTTAGGCCTCTGCATTGACACAGCTGAACTGTTAGGCCTCTGCATTGACACAGCTGAACTGTTAGGCCTCTGCATTGACACAGCTGAACTGTTAGGCCTCTGCATTGACACAGCTGAACTGTTAGGCCTCTGCATTGACACAGCTGAACTGTTAGGCCTCTGCATTGACACAGCTGAACTGTTATGTCTCTGTATTGACACAGGTGTTGTGTCCCACGCTGCAATTTCACCCTTCTCTCTAACAATTGTGTCAGTATTCCACAGGACTGACAACAGATCAGTTCACAGAGGCATATTATATACAGGGCCCTCTAGAATAATTTGCACCCTTGGGAACAAAGACTATAAAAAAACTATAAATGTTTTTTTTCTTAGTAGCTTTATCAAACACTGAAAATATGATTACAGAAAAAGTGTTTAAAGAAATTAACTTCCATGTTAAGTCAATATTATTTTCAAAAACACTTATTGGATCTACTAGAAATCGTTTACACACTTAATTAGAAGTACAGTACAGGGAAAAGATCGCAAGTGTATTTTGCCCTACACAGTGAAAAGGAGCATTAAAAAGCTTGTTACCTGTATAAAAGACACCTGTCCACAGAAGCAATCAATCAATCAGATTCCAAACAATCCACCAGAGCCAAGACCAAAGAACTGTCCAAGGATCTCAGTGAAAAGACTGTAGACCTACGCAAGGCTGGAATGGGTTACATGACCATCCCCAAGCAGCTTGGTGAGGTGACAACTGTTGGTGCGATTATTTCCATGGAGCCCCTCGGAACACCATCCCCACCATCAAACATGGAGGTGGAAACATTATGCTTTGAAGGTGTTTTTCTGCTAAGGGAACAGGACAACTTCACCACATCAAAGGGACGATGGACAGGGCCATATACCGTCAAATCTTGTGTAAGAACCTCCGTCCCTCAGCCAGAGCATTGAAAATGGGTCCTGGATGGGTATTCCAGCATGACATTGACCCAAAACTCACAGCCAAGTCAATAAAGGAGTGACTCAAGAAGAAGCACATTGAGGTCGTGGAGTGGCCTAGACACCCAAACGGCCGCCTCAAAAGCTTAATGACTTGGAGAAGAAATGCAAAGAGGCGTGGGACAAAATCCCTCCTGAGATGTGTGCAAACCTGGTGGCCAACTACAAGAAACATCTGACCTTTGTGATTGCCAACAAGGGTTTTACCACCACGTACTAAGTCATGTTTAGCAGAGGGGTCAAATACTGATTATAACATTTTTGAAATGCGTTTGTCTGGATTTTGTTGTTGTTCTTCTGTCTCACTATTCAAATAAACCTACCATTAAACTTCTAGACTGATCTTTTTTTTGTCAGTTTGCAAACATACAAAATCAGCAGGAGATCAAATACTTTTTCACCCTCAATGTAAAACAAGGGCAATAACCAGTGCTGTTAACTTGGCATGGGGAAAGTTCAAAAACAACAAAATGCAAGGGGGTACAGTAATCGTGAAAAGTTTTGGAGAATAACAGTTCTTGATTATATCAAAAAATGTGGGCTTGTAAAAACATGTTAATAGGCAACAATTACATTTTTGCCACAGTCCTTTTTGCTCATCTTTACCAAGGGGGACAATAATTCTTGAGGGCACTGAATGTACATGTCTTTGATAAAATTGTGTCATTAACTGTATAGGAATAATTGATATTTGTACTGTGTCTGAGATTTTTTTTTAAGCAAGTTTGACTAAAAAGTTTGTATTTTCTGTGTGGGGTTGCAGTATCACTAAATGGCATTGTTTCAATCAACTAATTATTTTGAGTAGATTTCTTAACTCAGGCTCCTTATGCTCCTTGTTGCTTCATCCATTCTAGTGGTGTGGAATGATTGTAATGTTACTGATCCCTTTGTATTTTCAGGTATTGTGGTGGCAGCGTCATGTTATTGTTATTCTTGTCAGCTGTAGGGACTAAAGAGTTTTTTCATTTCAAAGGAAATATAGACAGAAAAACTCATGTAAAGTGCATGATTAAGGGCCGTATGTTAGTCTTATGAAGTAACATTTTTGTGATGTTCTGTGGACTTCCTAATGTAGGGCTATTCAACTCTGGTCCTGGAAAATGTCTGATTTTACGAAGTAGTTCACTGCCCTCACCTGGTTTCCCTGGTCTGAATCAATCCTTAATTTAAAAAGAGTAGATAAAGTGTTTTGGTCCTCCAGGACCAGAATTAAATAGCCCTGTCCTTAAAACTCTTTACTGTTTGCAGGATCACCTCTCTTTCTGTCTTTCAGCCTGTACAAAAATATGCTCATTCTGGCCATCTGTT
Organism: Esox niger; assembly: GCA_016801105.1. NCBI lineage: Eukaryota > Metazoa > Chordata > Actinopteri > Esociformes > Esocidae > Esox > Esox niger. The sequence goes on from JACXGJ010009052.1 coordinate 2,399, forward strand.
TGCCAAGTATTCAGATAAATGGAACTTCGAGCTGAATTATGTCTTTGCTTATCTTTTAAGACAAATTAATATTTTAAAACTGAGAAATGTCTCACCTGGTGTGTATGTAACTGTTTAGGGTGAGCTGTGCCTCATCCTGTAGTGCGGCAATAGCACTGGCGTTACGGAAACTCCTCAATTCTGATCCTCCATGTGTTGGCACTGCTTGAAGGAAAAAGGCGCAGAGTATGGTGTTACCAACTTACATTATGTTCAGATGTGCTTGACAAATACATAGCTTTCAAATGAAATTTTCACCTGTATGGCCACTTCTCCGATTTCCAGTGTAAATGAAAAGAAAATATGTTATTTGATTTTGATATCCTTGACTAATATATATGTATACAGGTGCTGGTCATATAATTAGAATATCATCAAAAAGTTGATTTATTTCAGTAATTCCATTCAAAAAGTGAAACTTGCATAATGTCTACAGTCATTCCACACAGACTGATGTATTTCAAGGGTTCATTCCTTTTAATTTTGATGATTATAACTAACAACTAATGAAAACCCCCAAATCAGTATCTCAGAAAATTTGAATATTACTTAAGACCAATACAAAAAAAATATTTTTAGTAATGTTGGCCAACTGAAAACTATGAACATGAAAAGTATGAGCATGTACAGCACTCAATACTTAGTTGGGGCTCCTTTTGCTTGAATTACTGCAGCAATGCGGCGTGGCATGGAGTCGATCAGTCTGTGGCACTGCTCAGGTGTTATGAGAGCCCAGGTTACTCTGATAGTGGCCTTCAGCTCTTCTCCATTGTTGGGTCTGGCAAATCGCATCTTCCTCTTCACAATACCCCATTGAGTTTCTATACGGTTAAGGTCAGGCGAGTTTGCTGGCCAATTAAGAACAGGGATACCATAGTCCTTAAACCAGGTACTGGTAGCTTTTGCACTGTGTGCACGTGCGAAGTCCTGTTGGAAAATGAAATCTGCATCTCCATAAAGTTAGTCAGCAGCAGGAAGCATGAAGTGCTCTTAAACTTCCTGGTAGACGTCTGCGTTGACCTTGGACCTCAGAAAACACAGTGGACCAACACCAGCAGATGACATGGCACCCCAAACCATCACTGACTGTGGAAACTTTACACTGGACTTCAAGCAACGTGGATTCTGTGCCTCTCCTCTCTTCTTCCAGACTCTGGGACCTTGATTTCCAAAGGAAATGCAAAATTTACTTTCATCATAGAACATAAACTTTGGACCACTCAGCAGCAGTCCAGTCCTTTTGGTCTTTAGCCCAGGCGAGATGCTTCTGACGCTGTGTCTTGTTCAAGAGTGGCTTGACACAAGGAATGCGACAGCAGAAACCCATGTCTTGCATAAGTCTGTGCGTGGTGGTTCTTGAAGCACTGACTCCAGCTGCAGTCCACTCTTTGTGAATCTCCCCCACATTTTTGAATGGGTTTTGTTTCACAATCCTCTCCAGGGTGCGGTTATCCCTATTGCTTGTACACTTTTTTCTACCACATATTTTCCTTCCCTTCGCCTCTCTATTAATGTGCTTGGACACAGAGCTCTGTGAAAAGCCGGCCTCTTTAGCAATGACCTTTTTTGTCTTGCCCTCCTTGTGCAGGGTGTCAATGGTTGTCTTTTGGACAGCTGTCAAGTCAGCAGTCTTCCCATGATGGTGTAGCCTACAGAGCTAGACTGAGAGACCATTTAAAGGCCTTTGCAGGTGTTTTGAGTTAATTAGCTGATTAGAGTGTGGCATCAGGTGTCTTAAATATTGAACCTTTTCACAATATTCTAATTTTCTGAGGTACTGATTTGGGGGTTTTCATTAGTTGTCAGTTATAATAATCAAAATTAAAAGGAATGAACACTTGAAATATATCAGTCTGTGTGCATTGTATACATTATACAAGTATCACTTTTTGAATGGAATTACTGAAATAAATCAACTTTTTGATGATATTCTAATTATTTGACCAGCACCTGTATATATATTCATTTATTTTTAAAGTCAAGTGTTTTCCTATTAGTGACATGGAAAGTGTGAATCGATTTCAATTCCAGTGAATTCGAAAACAAACCAAGTTCCAAATCCAGATTTTTAACAATTAGAAGCATTGAAGAGAACTTGAATATCAAATTAAATGGACCACAACCCCGCCTTCTTCTGACTTCATAGAATTGTTTAGTCCCCCTTGTTTGGCTCACCAGCTTTGAATGTCACGATGCACTTCAAACAGGCAAATTCGGTTGCGTCCAGACGCAGCTGTCTGAAGCGGGTAACGACCTCTTGCAGGGCTTGTATTTCTGAGATTATCTTATTCAACCTCTGTGTTTCCGTGTTGTCTGTGTTCATACCTTCAAATATAGGTTGGGACCAATACAAATGTTACGAAATATATACAAAAAGATTATCAAGTATATACAGTTATGTCCCAAAATATTTGGACACTGACACAATTTTGGCTCTGTATGCCACCACAATGGATTTGAAATGAAACAGCCAAGATGCAATTGAAATGCAGACTTTCAGCTTTAATTCAAGGAGTGGAAAAAAGTATTGTATGAAACGTTTAGGAATTGCAACTATTTTCATACGCAGTCCCCTTATTCCAGGGGCTCAAATGTAATTGGACAGATTAACACAATCATATATAAAATGTAAATTTGTAATACTTTGTTAAGAATCCTTTGCAAGCAATGACTGCTCGAAGTCTGGAATGCATGGACATCACCAAACTTTGGGTTTCCTCCTTTGTGGTGCTTTTGGAAATAACAAAGGAATAGCCCACACCTGTCCATGAAACAGCTTTTGAGTCAATTGTCCAATGACTTTAAATCAGTCGAAAAAGAGGGAGCTACATGTTACAGAGGTGTAATTCCTAAACCCTTCATCAAATTTGGATGTGAATACCCTCAAATTAAAGCTGAGAAACTGTACGTTAAGCCCATGTTCATTATTTAACTGTAACTTGAATATATTTTGGTTAACAGTCAAAATAACAAATCTTGTCTCAGTGTCCAATTATTTTGTACCTAAGTTTGTATACACAGTACTAGTCAAATGTTTAGGCACACCGACTCATTCAAGGGTTTAGACATACCTACTCATTCAAGGGTTTAGACACACCTACTCATTCAAGGCTTTGGACACACCTACGTATTCAAGGGTTTAGACACACCTACTTATTCAAGGTTTTAGACACACCTACTCATTCAAGGGTTTAGACACACCTACTCATTCAAGGGTTTAGACACACCTACTTATTCAAGGGTTTAGACACACCTACTTATTCAAGAGTTTAGACACACCTACTCATGAAAAGATTTTGCTTTATTTTAACTATTTATCACAGAATTCTCTCATCAGCATCATGAGTTAGTCACTGGGAACACTTTTCCAATATTCTTGAGGGAGTTCCCACATATGCTTAACACTTGTTGGCTGATTTTTCCTTCACTCTGTGTTCCAACTCATCCCAAACCACTTCAATTGGGTTGAGGTTGGGTGATTGTGGAGGCCAGGTCATTTGATGCAGCACTGTCACTGTCCTTAGTCAAATACCTCTTAGATAACCTGGATGTGTGTTTTGGGTCATTGTCCTGTTGAAAAACAAATGATCCCACTAAGCAAAAACCAGATGGAATGGCTTAGACCAGATGCAGAATGCTGTAGTAGTCGTGCTGGTTGATTGTACATTGAATTCTAAATAAATCACCGACAGTTTCACCAGTAAAGCACCCCACCATCACACGTCCGTCTTCATGGTGGGAACCACACATGCAAAGATCATAATTTCACTAACTCTGTGTCTCACAGACATAGAGGTTAGAAGCTACAATCCCTTAGTTTGACTAATCAGAACTAATGACAGATTGATGTCTATTTCTCAGGTGTGTAGCCCCAAGCAAGTCTCTTCTACAGTAGTAGTTTCTTTGCAGCAATTTGACCCTAAAGGCCTAATTCACGGAGTCGCTGAATTGTTGTGGTGAGATGTGTTACTTCCTCTATGAAGCATTTTGGCTGCAATTTGAGGTGCAATTTCCAATTGAATGACATTCATGTCTTAGAGTAATGATGGACTGTTGTGTCTCTGCTTATTTGAGCTGCTCTTGCCTTATGAAGAGTTGTGACACTGTAACAATATAGACATAATTATAGTCCTCTGTATACCAATCCTAAAACTGCATTCAGATGGAAAGAAATTCCACAAATTATCTTTTAAGAAGGCACAGCTGTTAATTGAAATGAAACTACCTCATGAAGCTTATTGAGAGAATGCAAAAAGTGTGCAAAGCTTTCATAGTTTTGATTAATGATCTATTATTCTACAGTATGGAAAATAGTAGAAATAAAGAAATACCCTTATATGAATAGGTGTATCCAAACATCTGATCTGACCGGTGCTATGTATGTGCATGTGTATATATATATATATATATATATATATATATATATATATATATATATATATATATATATATATATATATATATATATACCCAGCTCTAGAAAAAATGAAAAGTTCCATTCCAAAAAAGTTGAAAGGAATGTTTTCAGTGAGGAACAGAAGCGTTCAATGTGCAGTGATCTCTTTTAACCCATCCGTTTCAACTTTTTTGGAGCTGTATATACAGTTGTGCTCATAAGTATGCATTTCCTGGCAGAAATTGTGAAATTTTGGCATTGATTTTGAAAATATGACTGATCGTGCAAAAAACTGTCTTTTATTCAAGGATAGTGATCACATGAAGCCATTTATTATCACAAAGTTATATGGCTCCATTTCAAATCATAATGAAAACAGAAATCACCCAAATTGATTGTTTGGCCTTGTTACAGACACACAAGGTGACACCCACAGATTAAAATGGCAATTAAAGGTGAATTTCCCACACATGTGCCTTTTTAGATTGGACTTACTGTCTGTGTATAAATAGTCAATGAATTTGTTAGCTCTCACGGGGATGCACTGAGCAGGCTAGATACAGAGCCATGGAGAGCAGAAAATAACTGTCTAAAGACCTGTGTAACAAGGTAATGGAACTTCATACAAATGAAACGATATTAAACGATATCCAAAGCCTGGCAAATGCCAATCAGTACTGTTCAATCACTTATTAAGAAGTGGAAAATTCAGGGTTCTCTAGATACCAAGCCACGGTCAGGTAGACCAAGAAAGAATTCAGACAAAACTGCAAGAAGAATTGTTCGGGATACAAAGTCAAACCCACAGGTAACCTCAGGAGAAATACAGACTGCTCTGGAAAAAAGCGGTGTGGTTGTTTCAAAGAGCACAATATAACGATGCTTAAACAAATATTAGCTGCATGGTCGAGTTGCCAGAAAGAAACCTTTACTGCACCATTGCCACAAAAAAGCTTCGTTACAATATGCCCGACAAAACCTTGACATGCCTCACAGTTTCTGGCACACTTTAATTTGGAGTGACCAGACCCAAATAGAGCTTTATGGTCACAACCATAAGCGCTGTGTTTGGAGATGGGTCAACAAGGCCTTTTGTGAATAGAATACCATCCCCACTGTGAAGCATGGTGGTGGCTCAATTATGTTTTGGCGGGGCTCTAAACGCACAGGGAATCTTGTGAAAATTGATGACAAGATGAATACAGCATGTTATCAGAAAATACTGGCAGACAATTAGCATTCTTCTGCACAAAAGTTGCGCATGGGACACTCTTGTCACCATGTCAATGACCCTAAGCACAAGACCAAGTTGACCCTCTGGTGGTTATATCAGAAAAAGTATAGATTTCTGGAGTGGCCATCAGTTTCCTGACCTTAATATCATCAAGGCACTCTTGGGAGATATCTAATGTGCGGTTCTTGCAAGATGACAAAAGACTTTGCATGACCTGGAGGCATTTTGCAAAGACAAATGGACAGCTATACCACTTGCAAGAATTTGGACTTCATAGACAACTATTACAAAAGTATTAAGAACTAAGGGTATGCAGACTTTTGAACAGGGGTCAGTTATTTTTTTTCCTTTGTGGCCATGTTTTGTTTTATGATTGTGCCATTCTGTTATGACCTACAGTTTAATGTGAATCCCATAAGAAATGTTTTGGCTGTTCATTCACGTTTTCTTTACAAATGGTACATATATTACCAATTCTCCAAGGGTATGCAAACATTTGAGCACAACTGTAGATACATACACATACACAGTACCGGTGTTCACAATACATGCACACACACACACACACACACACACACCTATATATATATACATATATAGGGATAGAGGGAGGATAAGGTTGAATAGGAAACCTGGACCCATTTTCAAATTTCGTACTTACAATTTGACTAATCCAAACAAAACCTGTTTATCATATATATTACTTACCGGAAACAGCAAGCAGGGTGTTGGAGTCCACTGGAATGGCCCACTGTGCAATGCCCAGAACAAATAATTCCCTCCAAGCATCCTCTAGCAGGATCAGCTGCAAAACGGATTACAAACCTTAGTCTGCGCTCCATATTGGGCATTGCTATTGTACTTTCAAGAAAATATAGATCAGAGCTTTCCATTCACTGGTCATACTTTTTGATTAATGTATTTAGGCCTACAGAATAGCAACTTACACAGACAAAACTACACATACACACATAGTTGTTTATTGCCTGTGGTAAGTGTACATGTGTGCTTGTGGGAGGGAGAGGGACATAAAGAGGAAGATGTACCAGGCCATATTCACCATTGGATTGCCTAATGCTGTAAAATTCTGAGTGTGTACATGTGCATGCATTTTATTTCACAGGTCCAATTAGGACCATAAATCCTTACATGAATAGTAAAACATGAAAAACTGACCCATTCTTAGGACTTTTTGCTGGTCTCCATGAAGACAATTGTATTTCTGACTTAGGTGTTAGGGTCAAACTTACAACTAGGATTTGTGTTAGAATTTGAATTACTGATAGGATTAGCCTTTAAGGTTTTGGGTAAAGGTTTGGGATTAGGGTTGGGATAAGTTAAGGGTTTAATTTTTCTGGTCCACAAAACAATAGCAATACAAGGATGTTGGCCAAATTGGTTACCGCTATTTTTTAAGTTAGGCCCCACTAGGAAAATTTTGATTTTTAGCTCTGTAGTTAGGTTTAGGGTAAAACACACAAATAGGTTACTGTTAGAATTCTAGGGATTAGAGGTTAAGGCTTCTACTCCTTAGAGATTAGAGGTTAAGGTTAGGTATTTGGCGTTTAGTCATAATTGTTAGATATGGTTGGTTTAGAGGATAGGCAACAGGTTTTCTGGTGCCCGCAAGGATAGAAAAACAAAATATCTACATGTGGATTTTCTTTGGATATGGTGTTTACTGGTCAGAACCATTATAAAAATGTTAACACATAGAGAAGAGAAAACACTTTAAAATGAGCCACTGTCCAATGTGCATAGTTTTTTGCTTACAATGTTGGAACTTTAATTTGTTCCAGCCAAAATACCAACAATTACTAAGATGCAAACCTGTTTAAGATCTGTGAGAGAAAACTGTTAAAACTACAACATGTACCATCTCTTTTGACTTACATTGGATTTGCTATAATTGCATGATCACAATGAGTATGTGTGTCAGTAGATGTTTTTACGACAATGGCATATATAATATGTGTGCACTTGCTACTGTCGAGTCTGCTAAATGACTTATATAAACATTTGAATAATTAAATTTATTGGCTGACGATTCTTATAGAAGGATATCCATAGTGCATATGCTGGCTTACCTGGTCAGGTAGGGGGAGCGTGGAGAAAGCGGGCACGCTCTTGGCCCACTTGATACTCATGAACAGCAAGCGCGCGGCTGACTCACAAACGGACTCAGTAGCCACCTCATAGAGGTACATAGGCGTGCCGCTGACCTCGTGAGGGTACTGCAATGCAAGAGGTCAATAAACAAATAGCACTTGTAGGTATAATGTATTACTCAGCAACGTTGGTGACAAATGGGCTTAGGCTATGTGTGTATATCAAAACTTAGGAAAAACACCAGAATAACATATTTAGAGATAATGTTGCCTGCGTTGGAATTAGGTGAAAATATGAACGACAGATTGTTTGACTCGAAGCTGCTGAATCGGGTCCGGAATGTCAACTTCTAAACCTCTTAAAAGTGATGAAAAAACTTGCAACGTGATTGGCCTCAATGACTCCTTGGCTCTGTTCATAAAGAGTGAGCCAAGCGCGTTACCTTCGGGGTGGGCTGGGCAAGTCCCACGATGGCCTGTCTCTCCGGCGTACTGGCTACGGTGCTTATCTCCAAGTTGTGTGGCTCCAGTTGCGTGACGGTAGTGAAAAACGGCGGCCCTGGTAGGCTCGAGCCCGGGAAGTGGGTAGATGAACCGTTCACCTCTTTGTGCCCCCGGAAATATAGGGCAACCTGCTTACGGATGGTGGACGTCCTTGGACCCCTCTCATGCTGGACAGCTATCATATTGGAAAGCAGAGACAAGACGCTTTAGAAAACTACTCGACTGCGAATGCCTGGTTTATGAGTGTTTCTATTTTGCTCGAAGCTACGTGAAGTAAAATAAAACTTGGTTTTCCTCTTATGGGAACGTCTTGAATACATGATCTGTCTACCCCGCTGTCAACATATTCTGCTAAATACACTTTCCATGCAAATTGAGGCACCCTCAAACAAGAATCTAGCTCCTAGTGTCGCCAACTTACCGTCTTTATTCATGTTCACTTCGAGACACTTTTTCAAGCGGCACGCTCGGCATTGGTTTCGGTGCGTTTTGTCCACGGGGCATCCTCCCTATAATGGAAACAACAGGTTGAGAGAGAAATAGAGAGAGAATCGCAGTTCGGTTTAATTGCTCAGACACAGTGGGTAAACCACAAAAATGAACACGATGTTTGGGGAGCAGAAAACGGTTGTTAAACCGTTATCTTCCAGTCACCGCAATCTACAGGTGAAGGATGTGCATTGTCATTGACTTGATCCCCCGCGGCTCAGCAGCGTTCTCGTTCCAGAGGATAAGTAGGGCTATCCCGCCCACTGTTGGCTAAATCCTCGGGTTAGTGTCATTACATTAGATTGGATTACACCTGATACATTAAAGGAGGACTTTGCTTAGCGTCGCCAGTCAATGGCCCTGGGAGGCGATGCAATTAGGCCTTACGGTGCCCTGGGTTGCTTGGCCCTCTAAGAAAAGAGACAAATCTCTGAAGAGATTTAACCCTGCATACTCAAGGCTGACCAGAAAATAAACGAGTGATATCACCATGCGTAAAGGGGCTAAGTGTGCGTAAAAACTACAAATTGGATAAATTAAGTCATCACCGAAATGTAGAAAATTACATGGAGAGATGTAGACGTTGTTCAAGTCTATTACCTGAGAGCCTGATTTGCAGACATAAGTTCTGTTTCTGCGGATGCTCCTCTTGAAAAAACCTGAGCATCCGTCACACGCATACACACCGTAGTGTTTCCCAGAGCTCCTGTCGCCGCACACTTTACACGGGATATCCAGGATACGACCTTTAAAAAACACAAAATAATAAACTCATCCTTAATGAACGTTAGTTAGAAACGTGCTAAAATATAAAGAGAATTTCACGCGTCACCAAATAACTTTGAAACAGTACCCGTCAGAATACATTTTCCATCCAAACTCTTGCACCTCCTTATAACTTCGCCTTGCTTTTAATGTGGAATAACAAAACAAAACACACAGTAACGTGACAATCGACCATGGGAATGTACCCGCGTGCGCTGCTTGAGAGTTCGGTGGGAAGCGTCATATCTGAGGTCTCTAAAGACAATGCCCGGGGGCACACAATGGAGACATTAGGGAAAGTGTTAACTTAATGATTTTCCCTATTGAACCTCGTCTGACTGCCCCGATCTCGACAAGCTGCCAACTCCCCCTCATAATGGAAATCGACAGCTGCTTTATCCCGCAGGTCTATAGGCCCGCGGATTAGGGAGTGACACTGCAACGAGAATAATGCGCACCAACTCATTTCACCAACTCAAATGAAGTGTATGTAAATCGACCCCGGAGTAAATGAAAAAATGTGATTTCTGTAAAGATTTGTATTCAAATCTATTTAAAAGAAGTATATTTGTATGCATATGAGGTAGTCTTTTTATCGAGGTAAAAGCCGGGTATGTAATTACACTGACGTTTTGCCACCTGCTCATTGATTCACCAGTGACCCGTCAAAAAGGGTAGCATGGGAATTCGGATACCACACCGTAACGACAAAGCAGGAAAAACAATAGACATGTTCTGCAAGAAGTTGGCATATAAAGACACTATTTATGCAATGGTACCCACTGAGTGTTTATGTAGCCTATTACTTTTCTATATCAAAGGGTTTACCAGCATAAATAATTGAAAAAACAGCATGCCATAGAAACAACAAAAACAAACAGGTACTAACAAAGGCACGGAAAAATATTAATTTAAAAAGAGTGACTCTGGCCTATAATCTGACATTTGAAACAGTCAGCAGAATTGGGTTAATTACGCGTCTTAAACGTAAAAGTAGCCTAAGCCTGGCCGTAACCTAACGAATGAATCCAATAGCCTGTCAGAAAGTTGTTTCAATTAAGAATTACAAATACCTACTAACAGGCAGAATTAATATAAAGCAGTTTGAGTGAATATTACATACAAATAAATTAATGTTCATTTTAGAGTGCGGGGGAACACTTCTTTAACTTTTCTCTATGGGGGTCCCAGTCGTCTCCATTGTCTGCTTTAATTGCTTAAAGATATATGGCATATTCCATTACCGTAATTACCATCAAACTCCAAACCTGCTGAAAGAAGTTAGACTGAGTTTTACTGACCGACGAAAATGTTTTAGTGACCACCCACAATGTGCAATGAACTTGAAGGAAAGCAATATGAGGCTAAGTCATGATTCAGATTTTAATGTAAATTATTCCAATTTTAAATATAGCCTGTGAAAGTGCAATACTTAGGCTACTGCATTAAGATTACTGTCTAAGAATTGATAACGCCTCTGCGAATATGCCAAAATAATAAATATAAGGTCGCCAAAGTAACCTATGCGTTTATGGAGTCTTTCGTTTGAATATGTATACAGTTTACTAAATGTGTACAGAATATAAAAAACATAGTTGTTGTTAATTAATTCTTACCGTTGTTTGCTCATTAATTATTTCAGTAGGCTATAGTTTCCTAAAATGCAGACCATGAGATTTCGGCAACTTTCAGAAACGTAGAACAAATAAACAAGCTTATAATTTGTTATGGCTATACCATTTTTAAATGTGTGTTTTCCCTGCCAAACACAATCTAGACAAAGTTGTTTATCAATGAATTGGCCGACTGAGCAATCATGCATTGGTGAAACATCTTCATAACCATCACTTCCTACAATACTTTTAATTAGAAACAGGAAGAAATATAAACTCAGTAAGATAGTTTGTGTCTTGATCACACTATTTTGACTAAATGTAAGCTTATATGTTTTACCTATATTGTTTTTCAGTTATCCAGGTTTTTTCAGTTTTTATATTTAAGTTGTTAAGCCTAATATTTAGAGACCATGTCTCTCACCTCCTTAATATCATAAAAACATTTTTAGAAATAAACATCAAATCCAAAGCAAAAATATGCAGTTCATGGGAGAATAATGCTTTACGTTTTAGCAACAAATAACAAATTGAACTGAATAAAGTAGCCTGTAGTCGTAGGCCTAGTTGTATGACGTTTTTAGGTATGTGTCATATTTGCAGGGACCGGGCCAAGGTTACCGTTCTTATAAAATACATTAAGAAATAAAAACTTATATTTTTAAGAACGTTCTAAATAATAAAAACATAATTTAATAATTCAATAAATCTTAAAACACGAGGTACAATATGTTGCATGCCGCTTCAAGACAAACGCACGTCGTCGCAACCTTCATTTCGAAATGTCTCAAGACTTTTCATATTAGTATCCTTTAACTTTTCGATTCATGTAGGCCTATGTGTGAATTAAGCAATTATAGTTTACGTTAGTACTGCATGAAAGCGTAAGCAGAAATAAAGACTGTAACCTACTTACTTGATTTAACGTTTAGAATATCCAGACACCCACTTGTTGAACCTGCGGGTTTGCTCATCGTGGACGCTGTCGTTATTTTCTCTTTTCAGAATCAAAATCCACTGTCAGTGCAAAAGTATCAGCTGAAGAATAACAATATGAAATATATCGTTTCGCTTCCCTGAAACAATTCGCTTTCTATCGTGTCCTGAATCGCCCAGCTGGATATTTTCCCAGGATTACAAAATGTCAGGTATTAATATGGATTTTGGAGTATTTTTCATTTGAGGCTGAGTCACAAAAAGTCCTGGCGGTGTGGATAGCAACGCAAAAGCTGTTTAAGAAGCCGTCAACACGGAGCGAGTGGCTACTACTCCGGTGCTCTGAGCGCAACACCGCGCTCAAAGTTGGGTAGAAAATTGCCGGATCCACGCACTAGAACAGACCAACAACCTGGCTGAACCAGAGGAACATAAAGTCAAAACCAACAAAAACCTGTATATTTTTACAGATAAATAACGGCTGGTAAAATTATAGTTGTTCTACACCGAAGCCGAGGTGACTTTCTGCTGCGAGTCTTTAGATGAAAGCTTAGTAATACCTATTTATGAGAAGTGTCAGAGAAGGCGGAGAGTGGAGAACTCCACTTCCTTCACCCACTTAGCTTTTCCATGCTTTCTACTCCCAACTCCTGTGTGCCAGAATGACGTCACCCACCTCAGGGGGCTCGCTTGGAGGCAAGTGAAGTAGTCCCAAAGGCTTGCGCTGAGGTCGTAACTGGGGGTAGAAAGAAAACACCGGTCTGTTTAGATGCGGCTTTCGGTGAATTAATTAGGGATGTTGTGCATGAACGAATCTCTCGATCTCTTTCCATTCTGTTTGACTGCTGCGTCTCTGATCTAATGTTTTAGTCCAAATGTTTCAATACGTGAAGTTTTCTCTTCAAAGGCTGGTTAACATATTGTGTGAAGCGTTTAATCGTTTTGTTGAATTGAGCTACTTTTAGGCAACTCCACATTTCATTATTTGATTTGAGTTTAGTTAAATGTGCACGGCGCACCTGTTGATTACGTGTGCATGCTGAATTAACTTGAAAATGACTTGTTAACAAAATGTCCTAGTTTACTGTGAACAGAAATAATTTGCATGAGAGTTACTATTTGCCTTAATTAACGAATGTCGGTCGATTAAAATCGAGAGAGAGGGTTATGGATTTTGTCGGTAGACGGTTTGGGGATCCCGCCTCATTTCCAGAGCTTGGATATGTAACAGACAGAGAAAACAGTTCCCATCGCCCTTTTGTAGTCTGCTACGTAGTAGGGTTTCTGGGTCGGGGAAACGCGCTAATGTAGAGTTAAGGACTGTGGCGGCCTCTCCCTCAGCCCCCCTGTGCCCGTCACCGGGGCAGAAAGATGCAGCCTCTCCCCTCCGCCTGTGGAGCAGGGTGTGCATGTGAGCCGGGGCAAGGGCACCGCACCCGTACACCCATCACTGACACCCTGACCTTGACAGCTTGCAGCGCTTTCGCCCGGTAACTCCAGAAATCCATAATTTTGTTTTTAATTATGAACATTCCCACGGTACGCGAGAGGCCATATGGACATTGAAAGTGTCGATTTAAACGGACAAGGGCGCGGTACAATGGCGTAGTTAATTGCAATTAGTCCTTGTCATGTCTTTCCCTCTTAAAAAATCCCCTCAGCAGACTTGGCTTAGTAAATTTTGAGTATGCTCGAGCTGGTACAAGTACAACTCCTCATAAGACTGTTAAAGATAAATCAAATGAACGTGTTAAAGCTACAATATTTAATTCAAACAATAACAAAGCCCTAAACCTGCCACTGCTCTGAGAGAAAAAGCTAAGCCAGAAGAAATGCAACCATTCTGCTTTAAATTTTTTTATAGTTGCCAAGACTGATCATCAACTGAATATCCAAGCAGTAGTATTATTTGTTTAAATCTAAATTGTATTGTAAAACATGCTTTTATTTGGATTCTGATAGGATTTGACAGTTTATGTCATCGGCATTTATAAAAAAAAATATTCCTCCTCAATGACTGGATATTTTATAAACGTATTGGCTAAAGAATGTAACAACTTTGATTTTGTCTATAAAGCTACCTATACAGGTTAATCAACAGTTTTTCATATTTCCCCCCAAAAGTACTGCACGTAATTTGTTAAGTTTCTTACATAAACACTATGGAGTATTTACCACACTATAGACTATATAACACATGGGATTTACCATCAAAGGCATTTGCAAAATTATAATTACATTTAGCACAATGATCTTAATTGCAGTTACTTGATTTTACGTGTTAGGTTGCTACTTCTTTTTGGGGTTGATTTTGAATTGTTAGCCATCATCATGTGAGTGTGTTTGAGAAAGTGTGTGTGTGTGTGTGTGTGTGTGGGGGGGGGGGGGGGGATAATCTCCTTAACTCTTCCTAATCCTCGTCATTCACTGATAGCCTTAACACAAATATAACCAACATCATGGTTGCCGGGGTTGCTTGCTTTAACTATTTGTATTAGGGACTCCCGTCTTCTCGAACAGTCAATGAAATATCGTGAACAAAGAACTTGTAGATTGTGTATCTTGTTTTTTGGTACAACGGCGTATGCAACTATCTATATAGTCTTGGGAACATTTTGAGAAGCGAAAGTGTCCCAACAGTTATTGAAAGAAGTCATTACAACTCTGCATGCTGTGGAATGCGGGTACCACCATTAAAACTAGATCACGGCTATCAAATGTAAACGGCGCATTCCATATTAAATACATATAAATACTATAGTAAGCTTGGCGCAAACCTATGGAAAAAGTCAGTAAGCCCTATAGAGGGCAAACATAATAGGCAGAAGCCAAGCCCACCAAAGACCCAATCATCCCTTAAAACAGGCTGCACAGATCCTAATCCTCACGCGCATGGCAGAGGACGTCTGAACGGATCTAATAGGTTTCCTGTTTATGATTAAACGAAATCATAAACAGGAGATATCTCTAAAAGTTTCGAGCCTCTGAATATAATAATTACAGCTGAATGCTTTCTAACTTTATAGCATAAATGTCCAAGTCTGCACTTGCGGTCTTGCATAGTATTATCTGCATAACATATTAGAGTCAATAACGGATTGCTGACAACCTAGGGTACGCAGTTGCAACAGGTCACGTTTCAGCACCAGGGACAGCTCCGGCTAAGAGTCGACAATTCACGAAAAACATATCTGGCGTTTAGGACGGACTGGACGTTAAGGTGAGTGCTGGAAAATCCGTCTTGAGTTGTGTTCAGTTCACAATTTCGGTTTAGTGAAAATCTTCCGCAAGTATACAACTTCATTATTTATTATTTATATATATATTACACCATTTTATATTCTGTGGCCTAAGTTTTTTGCCCCCCATTTACATTATTTGGGACCACACATTGACATGGCCCTTTGGATAGGTGCCAAAATGACATTTGAGTGGCCCTCAGGGCTTTGGTGTGGGCTTACAACTGGCTGTGCTTTCATTCCTATCACACCCGTGCCAGCGTCCCCTTCCCCAACCACTACTTTTCCCAGACAGCCAGTGGCATGGTACACCCTTTTGACCTGTTGAATGATGGGTGGCCAGACTCAACCCCCCACCTCTCCCTCCCTCCACCCAGCCATCCCTGTCCCACCTCCCTCCACCAAACCCAGCCTCGCCTGGGGGTTCAACCCAGGGCATCCCTCTCTCTGGGTTTCTGGGATTGGTACAATGGGTATGAAATACCCAGCCTCTTGAGACTCCCTGGTTAAACACGCAAGTCTACGTTATCAGGCACATCTCCACTGCCCCAGAATTGCCTGCACCCTTCCACCTGCAGAGCACACCTGTCTGGTTACAGTCAAACAAATACGCCTTAAAAGGACGCTTTAAAAAGCTCTTCGTGCCAGAACCCAAACCCAGCGCAAGTCAGTGCCGTACGGTGCGGTCGGATGCTCTGACAAATCTATTTGGGGCAAATTGTCAGTGAGAAACTTCCGCTCGAACTGCTTTGGACAAAACTGGCTGTTGGGGAGAGCAAATCCCGCTGCATGAGGGTGGGGACAATGGGGTTGAATGTGTTGATGTGCGGCCGGTGGCTGGGGAGGGACAATGGGCGGATTAGTCCGTCCTCTCGCTGACTGATTTGAGATGGCTCCTCTCGGGCCCTCACCGTGGGGAGTCCTATTGTGCACCTCCTGATTCCCACTTCTCACAAACTCCAAACAAAAGTCAATCTCTTTCTCAAGGGAGGGGGGGAGAATATCGACCCGGCCGCGTTATCCTCTCTCGGCTACGCTCGAGAAAGTGACTTAAAACTTTATGACTAGCTCTGCTAACTTCTTTGACTTATTCCAGATGATCTCCTGCTCTCCCTCCCTGCCTTCAACTTGTCTATCCGGGAGGCCAGACTGGGTATGGGATAGCTTCTGTGGCCCTTCCCTGATCTGAAGCACTCTCTGCTGGGGTCTTCAGAGTGGAGTGGTAATGCACCAGTTAGAGGCTTATGCCTACAGCCTGCAGCTTTGCGGGCCACGGTCCATTAATATTAATATATACAGAGATGCCATCACGGGCCGCTCTGAAATCGGTCTGATGTCGCCCCCGGGTTCCCTCTGGACGGACCTCTGCTTTCAGTCATTGGTGAAGAGCCCCTTCTTTTCTTTCCTTTTTCCCGTCTTCGCATTTTCTTTTTTTTCTCTGAAAAGGCTCGTTAACAAATTATGACAGCTGAGTAGAGAGGCTTAGGCCGTTCACACTGCAAAGACCAACACGTTGGAGCCCAGGAGGTAGTTGAGCAGGCGGTGGTGCTGCAGTTATAGGGGACTGTGAGGCTGGCATCACATAGCCCGCTGCATGTCTTCCTTAAGTTACCAGTATGCATCTGTTAATGCATTTACAATGTACAGATTCATCTGTCTACTGTGAACAGTAACAGAGCCTGGCAAGAACTCCACAAATAATTGTTAAAAATAGGCCAAGCACAATTTGCAGTCTCTATGCTGAAACCTTATGTCATTCAATTCTGGTTCCATATAATGGATATAACATTTAGAGTTCAACATGTAATAAAAACAAAATTAAACTGTGCTGAAGTGAATGAACTGTCTGAATGGTAGAATAGTTGCATTTTAGAATTAAGACAGATGCTCAGGGACCTTTCTGAATTGCAGTGATACATCCTTGACAATGGCACCATAAAAAATCTTTTAAAATGAAAAAAATACTGTTATTTAATAAGAAAATGTATAAAACATTAATTTGCATGTGTTGTGGGAACTACTGTGGCCTGATGGATTGATTTGTCTCTCTGGTTCAGTGAAAAGGTATAGTGGCATGTTTTTGTGATATAGAGGTATCAGTCTACCTGGTTATAATGCAGAAGAGTGAAAAACACGTTTGTCCTATTTGTATAGATTAAAAAAGCAACAAAGACTCTTAAAATACTTATTTTTTGTGTATTGCTCCTATAACTAGTAGCTGGTGTCTGAAAAAAAAGAGATATGTTAGGCCACTCCACTTCTTATAGAACTCAGCCATTTGAGTTGGGTTTGACGGTTGTCTGGCATGTTTTGCCTGCTTCAGGTCCTGCCACAGCATCTCTTTGATTATGGTCAGGACTTTGACTAGGCCAATCCAATGTGTAAATTGGTTCCTGAGCCATTCTTGGGTAGATTTGCTTGAGCGCTTTGTTATCTTGTTGGAAGACCAACATTTGGATCAGCTCTTTGACTGAAGGCATGACGTTCGTCTCAAGAATCTCCTTGTACTCCTCAGAATTCATGGTTCCCTAATGATGTGGATTTGACCAGGTATTGAAGAGAAAAATCAGCCTTGACATTCCTATCACCATGATCTTGACATTCCCACGCATTCCCATGCTGTTGGGATAAGGTTATTTTGGTAGGCTGTATTGTTTTCTCGCCAAACATAGCGATTTGGACCAGAAAGGTACATTTTTGACTCATCTGTACAAAGAATAGACCTACAGAAAATTCTGATTTGTCCATCTTTTTAAGATGGCTGTACAACCTTCCCAGACTGATGAATTCTCACTCTTCCTGATGTTGTCTAAAAACCTCCTTTTCTGTCTGCATGGTATATTTTGAATTCACCTGTGTGGGTCACATAAAATTGACCAGGTTTCTATTCTTTTCATCAGAGCCCTGACCAAACCTTATTCTAAAGATCCCAACTTTGATTGGTTCGTTTGGAACCAAATTATTTACTCACCTGTTTCTGACTACCTCCTTAATTTAATAAATTAAACTTGGAATTTACATAATTTTGCACCTGAACTAATTCCTCTTTCATTTTGTTTATCTACTACATGCTTAATTTAATATGTGGCGAACACAGAAAAAAATATGTGACGAACACATCTTTGATGGCTAACTGTTTTCATTGGGCGCGGTTCAGATTAAATAAGGTTATTAATAAATCACACAGTTTAATATTTCATAATTTAATGATATCACTTCAGTAAATACGTTTTTAACAGGTTTGACCACTTCAGATTTGAGTTTTCGGCCCACGTTTTGTACTCCTACTGGTGGCCTTATGTAATCATAATGGTACATGTTATAAAATGCCATTAGGATATCATATTGTGGACCCTAGGATAAGTAAATGGCGCCTTTGGCAGAGTAGATCTTAATAAAACGTAAATGTTATTATGTTGAATTTAGTTTATTTAGGAAAACACACCTATACATATTTAAATCAATACAAAATCTCAACATATTTAGTACATTTGTTCCTAAATGATCTTAAGAATGACCCAACATAAAAAACACACAAAGCCTAAATTCCCGCACTGCTGTTCTGTCATGCCTATGAACATGAATGCCAGTCAAACTATCCGTGGTTAAATATTGGTCGTGGCTGTCAGATGGATTAGTTAAACAACGGCTGTCATTAATTGTGACTGTCATTAGATGTGACCACAAATGGCTGTCATTAGGTGTGACCACAATGACGGTTACGCTCTTCTCTGGGTTCAACTGTGGTCATAATGGTAGAATGAGAGGCATTATTGTTAAACCAGTTCAAAAGTCAGTGGGCGTGGTCATTTTACCGACATCCCTCAGGTACAGCCAACGCTTGACTTGGTATAAAATAAGTGCAGGGATGGACAAATCATACATGTTCATGAAAAGATATGTGTTAATAAGGTTTGCCTACAAAAGCAACCGGAATTCTGTTTACCTAAAATTAGAAGCACCGGGATGCTGTTACGGACCATTCTGGCCCACGTCAAGCACTGGGTACAGCAGAGCTCATGTCTAGGTTGGCTGACCCATCCAAAATGAGACCGCATTCTGTACAGACTATACAGGGGACTACTTCTGACCAAGGCCCATCTGTTCAGTACATAAAATTCATAGGGTGCAGCTGAAGAGTCAATGTTGTCAATGGGGTCAAGGTCCTGCCTGTCATTAGCTGAAAAGAACCCTATAGCACTGGAGATTTACCAAGACACTCGCAGTCACTTTAAAGTCTTGATACAGTGCAGACCAGACCAGATGTCTGAGTGCTGGTTGGTTCTGGACACTGTAGAATCTGAAAGTGTTTTTGAGAATACTTGTACTTAGGATTTAAATTAGTTTGATACTGTTGCTAGTGGTGGAGAACATATGGGAGAGAATACCCAAATCTACACAAAGTATACAGCGAGTATTCACACCCCTTCACTTTCCCCACATCATTTTGGGTTATAGACTACACACATTTCACGATAATGAAAGAAAATGTATTCAGTAGAGTGAGAATACTTAGGCAGATCTTAATCATTGAAATCACTATGCTTTGCTTCTTTTTAATTATGTTCTTCTTTGGGTAGGCCTAAGACTTTGGCCCTGTTCATGATTTTTGCCAGACCAAATCAGCGTAGTCGGCCAAGAAGAGTGAATGTCTACTACTGATTGATTGACTGACTGAGCCACTGGGCAGTTTTTGTTCAATAGCATAGTGGTTAGAGATGTGCCCTCTCACACAGGTGGCAAGGGTTCAATCGCAAATGTATCAGGCATTAGGTTTTGTTCAGGATAGACTAGAACGTTTGTTTTAATTACCTGCCAGTTTACGCCACTGCGAGACGGTGTTTCGTAACTCTTCAGTATTTCTGTCAACTTCAGCTCCAAGCTGCCTTCACGGAAACGGGACGTCCGACTATCATCTATAAAATGTCACCCACATGGCGTTTACTGTGTAACTCTGGAAAATGTACGCTCTATTTTTTTTGTTATTACCCGTGGAAGAATTTATCTCAAAAGCGTTCATTTCTCTGAGGGATACACCGTGAACGCCTTGTTATCGCAGTAATTACACATTACAATAGGGATATTGCGCTGTCGGAATTCCCTTTCAGCAACTTAGCATCCAGCATCCAGACGCACATTTAAACACCATTCAATGCAAGTGGCTTTGTTAACATTACTGCAATACTACCAGGCGCAGGGCTCCCACTAACTTTCAAAGGCTTTTTACTTATTTCCTTTGAAAGTTAATCCTTCTGGTTTCACACCTCGATAAGCACCCGCTTGTTTTCCATTGGAAAAATTAATAAGAATGATTTTTGTTTGGCATTTCTGATTGTCTGTTGTTTTATTATGATTTGAAGGTTAAATTGCTAGCTGTTTCTGATTGGCTGCTGTTTGTTTCTCTGGGAAACGAATGAATCTGTTGTTTGTCATTCAATGATTATTTTGATGATAACAATAGTAAAAATAATAATAATTATAACAATAATTATAACAACAATAATAATAACAATCATAACAATAATAATAGTCATTAATATTCAGGACAATTAACCTAAATGTTAATTGATAGGAGGCAGTAAGGGACCTGGAAAATAGACAGGGAGGAGCTTGTCCACAAAAGCTCCTCCTGAATAGTGGTTAGCTATTCAACAGTCTGTTAGTTTTTTAAAGAAATGAACCAGCCATGGAGTGATTCGAGTCATTGTTTTAACTATAGGTATTGTATAGTTATTAGCCAGTAATTTCCAAGATGGTGTAGTGGTTAGAGACTAGAATTGTCACCTTGGTGACCCGGATTCGATCCTCACCACTGACCAAACAAATTGGGCATTAAGATTTGTATTGCTCTTGTTTTCAATTTAGATAACATAGTTGATTTGACATAATGATTAGCTATTCAACTGTCCATTTGTTTTCTAAAGAAGCAAACCAGCCATGGAGTGATTCAAGTCATTGTTTCATTGTACGTACTTTATAGTTATTAGCTAGCCATCTACAGTAATCTCTTTCTACTTTAACATGTTGAATGTAGTGTAGCGATCCTGTTATACCTGTTGTTAGTTTGGATGTTAACTAATGTAGGTGATCAATGCAAGTAAACAGACACCACATCTCTACACATGTATCACGCACACCCAAACCTAATGCTTTAAATAGCGTTGTGGTTAAAATACACCGTCTGTCACGTAGTAAACCACAGATTGAATCTAGCCTGGGAAACGACCAGGCTTTTAATGGCGGGCCAGCAGAACTAGGCTTGTCTGGTTCCTATTCTTGTTTCTTTATTAGATTCTTCAGCCTCATAAATGCTTCTATGGTCCTCATGTTGATAGACAGCAATAACAACTGCAAATACAAAACCTAGAATCAAGACTAAACATCGACAGCTCTCTTATGCCTGGACAAATGTGACAGAACTGACCTGACCAACTGCAAACACTTGTGCACCGAAAAGTAACCAATGCTTTGCTGTCCCAATAATTACATACTACACTGTATATCTTTTTTGGGATTTAGTTATTTTAATAAAATGTCATTAGTAAGCAGAGTCTATGGACACAGGTGTATAGATAGATACAACTGTGTAGAAAGAGACAAGTGTGTAGATGTGTGTTGAGGAAGACGTCTGGTTTGGCAGAAAACCATCAGTCAGCTGAGCCGCTCAAATCCCTTTCGCCAGGGGACGTGTGGTTAGACTGCAACACCAAACTAAGAACAAATTATCAAAGTGTGAGTCCAGAATAGTTCATCAAGTTAGTTAGTTTGATTTCTATGTTAAGTGTAGTCTTATTAGACTCTATGAAACAGATGGACGGTTGCAATTTCAGGAGATGTTAGAAGTTCTAAAAAAGAGAATCTTTGAAAATTTACAAACATGATCCATTGCAAATGTTTCATTCCAGTCTATACATTTTTTATATTACATACTTACCATAAATACATTTGCACTTATAGTGACAAGGAACCTGCCATGCTAACCATAAACACTGGGATGCCTCAGGAGTGAGTTCTTAGACTCCTCCTGTAATTTTCTGGTGTAAAGTTGCTGCTAGTGGTAAGAATATACCATATCTAATTTGTTTACACACATTGATATACAATTAGCATAAGCATATCAGATAAAGTGATTTACCCACAGTTGTATGTACGCTTTCAAATCAAAGACCATTATCAGGTTTGAGAGAACATGAGGCTGGTAGGCCTGATTACTAACAGTGACAAGACAGTCTGTATGAGATCGGGGACCTGGTAGTGTTATGCCAGAATAACAATATCTCTGACAATGTCAGCACGACTGTCATAAATCTGGTTGAATTGGTGGAAGGACACGGGCGCGGAGACGGTATGGAGGGAATAATCCATGTTTTAATGGACAGGAACAAAGAAACAAAAGAACAACTCAGAACAGACACAATGACTGGGTGAAATATAGCCTACGGCTAACAACCAAAATAAACCACACCACTGTGGTAAAACACTCAACATAAATAGGTTCCCCAATTGGAGGCAATAACGAACACCTGCCTCCAATTGGGGAGACCAAAACACATA
>JACXGJ010009053.1:0-16487 GCA_016801105.1 Esox niger
ATCACTTGAATGTTTGACTGAATCTGATTGCAGAATAAAATTATTGTTTAAAACGATATGTAAAGGTCTGTAAAAAAGTCTTTTTTTCTCTTTCTCCATATTTGCCCATTTCCATCTTTCTCTTACCCTTTCTGCCCCTCTCTCTCTCTCTCTCTCTCTCTCTCTCTCTCTCTCTCTCTCTCTCTCTCTCTCTCTCTCTGTCTAGTCCATGAGTCTCATAGAGCTGGGAAATCCATCTCAGAGTCTGGAGAATGTTTGTCGCTGGGCCTTCCTGCAGCAGAAACCGGACACAGGAGATACAGAATACCATGACCATGCTATCTTCCTCACACGACAGGAGTTCGGGCCTACTGGCATGCAGGGTAACCCAGAAATACACAAACCCTCAGTACATACAGGCATGGATACAATCACAAATACACAAACCCTCAGTACATACAGGCATGGATACAATCACAAATACACAAACCCTCAGTACATACAGGCATGGACACAATCAGAAATACACAAACCCTCCGTACATACAGGCATGGACACAATCACAAATACACAAACCCTCCGTACATACAGGCATGGACACAATCACAAATACACAAACCCTCAGTACATACAGGCATGGATACAATCACAAATACACAAACCCTCAGTACATACAGGCATGGACACAATCAGAAATACACAAACCCTCTGTTCATACAGGCATGGACACAATCAGAAATGCACACACAGACACACACTAACACAGATGTGCTCACACACACTTTCTTCTGTTGTGTAGTTGAGTATGGTTTAGTGGTTTTTCAGTGCAGACAGAGAGAGAGCAGCTTATCTCAGGGGAGTTAACAGTGGACTACAGCTGTCCTTCAGCTGCCCTTGGCGTCAGCCTCAAGCAACAGAGAAAATCAATACAGTACAACCACAGACCTACTAGGAAGAATTCAGAGACTACAACCACAGACCTACTAGGAAGAAGTCAGAGACTACAACCACAGACCTGCTAGAAAGAACTCAGAGACTACAACCACAGACCTGCTAGGAAGAGTTTAGAGACTACAACCACAGACCTACTAAGAAGAACTCAGAGACTACAACCAAAGACCTGCTAGGAAGAGCTCAGAGACTAAAACCACAGACCTATTAGATTCTAGAGAGAACAGAGCCCTAAGAGACATTAGCCAGGGATGGTATATAGCTATAAAATACAGGCAGGCCGCAGATCTGAAACAATTTAGTGGTTTCAGTTTATTGTGAGTGAGTTAAAGTCGAAAGACATGCTCTTTCTTTTCTCTCACACTCTCTCTCTTTGTCCCTCTCTCCCTTTCTCTCTCTCTGCCTCTCTCTCCCCCTCTCTCCCCCTCTCTCGCTGGCTCTTCCTGACTGCTCCAGGGTATGCTCCAGTAACAGGGATGTGTCACCCGGTGAGGAGCTGTACTTTGAACCATGAGGATGGCTTCTCTTCTGCCTTTGTGGTGGCACACGAGACAGGACATGTGTGAGTACACGCACACACACACACACACACACACACACACACACTATCTAGAAAAAACATGAAAGCAGACCCATGCACATTTCCTCTTATGAAGAATTACCTGCTTCTTCCCCTCGGTTTCTCTGGCCCCAGGCTGGGCATGGAACACGACGGCCAGGGGAATCGCTGCGGAGACGAGGTGCCCATGGGGAGCATCATGGCCCCATTGGTGCAAGCTGCCTTCCATCGTTTCCACTGGTCCCGATGTAGCCAGCAGGAGCTCGGCCGATATTTACAGTGAGTCTCAGAAACACGCGCGTGCACACTGAAGTGATGTAGTGTTACACTCTTCGCAATCCAAACAGCTTTTTTTACACTCATTTTTACCAGAACTAAATGACTCAAACAGGAAACAAAATGGAGGAACTTTAACAGGGCTCAGCTTTCGCTGCATGTGGTAACTCTAGTGATAAGTATTGCAGTCTCAGAGGTGAATAGTCTAAATGTCCCCAGTTATTGTTGTAATAATCGTTCTAACAGTAAAAGACACATTATCAACAACTTTTCAATGAAATTCTCTATTCTCTTGAAATCTGTCAGCCCACATTTGAAATCTGTCAGCCCACATTTGAAATCTATCAGCCACATTTGAAATCTGTCAGCCACATTTGAAATCTGTCAGCCCACATTTGAAATCTGTCAGCCACATTTGAAATCTGTCAGCCACATTTGAAATCTGTCAGCCCACATTTAAAATCTGTCAGCCCACATTGGAAATCTGTCAGCCCACATTTGAAATCTGTCAGCCACATTTGAAATCTGTCAGCCCACATTTGAAGTCTGTCAGCCCACATTTGAAATCTGTCAGCCCACATTTGAAATCTGTCAGCCCACATTTGAAATCTGTCAGCCCACATTTCAAATCTGTCAACCCACATTTCAAATCTGTCAGACCACATTTCAAATCTGTCAAGCCACATTTGACATCTGTCAGCCACATTTGAAATCTGTCAGCCCACAAATAGGTTTTGCCGCCCCCCGCAGATCCTATGACTGCCTCCGGGATGACCCCTATGAACATAACTGGCCTGCTCTGCCAAGTCTTCCTGGTCTGCACTACTCCATGAACGAACAGTGCCGCTTTGACTTCGGCGTCGGCTACATGATGTGCACTGCGGTAAGAGCTCGCTGAAGGATTATGCTTTCACAACTCTATAGGCTGATCTTAACACGCAATCAGCTTCAGTAAGTATGAACATCTTTTTCTCGCATATTGTCAGTGGAAAACCCGAGACATTGGGACTTGGATTCGAAACTTGTGCTTTGGCCAGGTGATGTGATAATAAAGCTTTTTTTGGCCACGCACACCGTTGTTACGTTGGCCATCGCAAAATGATCATATTCTGACGGTAGCTTTATCCATGAGGTTGCAGCGCGGCTGCAAGGCAGTTACCCAGAGCACACATCAAAATCCACAATATCACCGATAATGCACAGTGACCATATCAGCAAGTCACCCTCGACGGAGAAGTCCATAAGCACAGACGACACATATGTAGGATCTGGAAAGATTCTATGTGCATTAATGGTCTAATGGCTCCCAATGTGTTCTCGAAATTATTACATATTGGAGAATCGGGGATGTTCTCTCCTCGACGTCAGGTAGTGAAAACAGTGGTGCTGAACATTTTGCCCATATAAAACATATATAATGAATAATCACTTCTTAAAATCTCTTTAACTAATCTTCCTCCAGGACCTCTCTCAATATGTTAATGACCTATATCAGAGTAACATGGATCTATTGTCACCTTGCCATCACTCCAAAACTCTCCACATAAATACATGTTACCAGTCGTTAAAAAGCCAATCCCTATTGATACCCTACGCCAGCAGCTTCACTGTGTAGGACCCTACAGAGTTCCTGACTCCAGGAAGTCCTTTCCTTAAATCATTGATAGAGGGCAGGTAGCTTAGTGGTTACAGAGTTTGGCAAATAATTAAAATCTCACTTGTTCAAATCCCAGATTCAAAAAGTTGGACAAATCAGTTGCGCCAGTAGGCAAGGCACTTAAAACCAATTGCCGCTGCAATTACCCCTGGCAAAGAATATCTGCTAAATGGAAAAAAAACATGTCACATTGACTGAAAAGCAGATCTTAGACAGACTGACCTATCTTGGGAGCAGTTGTGTGATTGAGAGTTGAGCTGACCTCACTTTGCAGGGGTTTGGACACATTGCTAGATTACCCTTTATTCTCTTGTCAAACCATTCATTCCTTTAGCTGCAAAAGGTGGGCCAGACGGGAACACAGGTGAGGTGACCCTCTTACCCTCGGCAGTATTGTTGTCGTTGTTGTAACATTTCCGATTGATTTTCTTTCTTTCTGACCATTGTCACATTATCGTGACTGGCATGTGTCCTGCAGAATTCTAAACACTCAGTTTATGGTTTCCATTCAGTACCAAAAAGAAAATAGAAAAAAAGAAAATTCTGGATTCATTCTCAGCTTTCCTGGATCCCATAGCCAGACAAAGTCAACCATAGGAAATGAGCTCAACCCTGACACACCCACGGCGCCTGTTACTTCAAATCTCTGTCAGTATTTGGCATTTCATAAATAAATATTGGAAAGAGAGCAAGAAGTCAAGTCCAGCCAGACCGTAAGGTCTGGAGCGAGAGCTGCTTTTCTATGTTCAGGTTTAGGGTCCTGCAGTGTCGCTTGCCAGCCTATCAGGCTGATGTCATCAATGCAAACCACCAGCTGATCCTTGGTCCTGTTGTGTCCTCAATGGGAGGGGTCACCTGAGGTCATTCTGGGCAGGGTGTTGACTTTGTTATTTTAGAAAGGGGGACAGAGAGGAGAGTGGAGGAAAACGGGAGAGAGAGGACTTTCTTTAACCAATAGGGGCATGGAAGGCAAACCTGATCAAGGATAAATGTATCCAATCCTGTGGGATACCAATGACTGGTCCTTTTGACCTTCAACCTATCACCCTCTGCCCTCACTGCCCTCATCTCTGACCCCACAGAGTGTCAGGGTCTCTCAATCATAGAGTCTCTGTCCTCATCCTCTTTGGTTTTTGTCTGCATGCTCTCTGGCTTCATGTACAGCCATGGTGTTGTAACAGTGATTACAGTAACGTATTGTCCAGACTCCTATGGATGTTATTGTGGTCTTGTAGCTTTTCTTGTATCTTCTTGTTCATGTGCAGTACAGTCAATAGTCCTGTGTGTCAATTCAATTCTATCCGGCATAGTAGGTCTGAGTAGGTGTTGATTTCTGAAATATTCGGTTTGGTTGGATGCGTATGTAATACCTGTGGTAGCTTGACTTCTGCCTCTGTTGAAATGCTAAAGGGCGTTTTTGTGTAAAGTGAGAGAGTGTGTGTGTGATGATGTCTTTCTGTCTGTTCACTGCAGTACCGGACCTTTGACCCCTGCAAACAGCTGTGGTGTAGCCACCCCGACAACCCGTTCTTCTGCAAGACCAAGAAAGGGCCACCGATCGATGGCACCATGTGTGGGGATGGGAAGGTACGCTAACACATGAATACGCGCACGCCCAGACACACCCAAATGGTAACGGTAACACCATCACGTGTACTCTCATCCCACCGCAGCACTGCTTCAATGGCCACTGTATTTGGCTGACCCACGACATGATCAAGCAGGACGGTGGGTGGGGCGTGTGGAGCCAGTTTGGATCCTGCTCCCATACCTGTGGAGGAGGGGTGCAGTTCCGAACCCGCGAATGTGACAACCCCATGTGAGTCAATGTCAGCAATCTCTGCATGACATGATGTCCACGAAATCGTAGCGAAAAAGCGTCGCCGCATGTCCTAACGTAGCAGAGCATATTCAGCGTTCACCTTGGCCAAGCGTAACAAGCCTGCCCGTCTCTCCCACCCCCCTCCCCCCGACCCGTGCTCCCCAGGCCTGCTAATGGAGGCCGTACCTGTCCGGGTTCTAACTACCAGTTCCAACTGTGTAACACCCAGGACTGTGAGGACCTGTACAGTGACTTCAGAGAAGAGCAGTGCCGCAGGCTGGACTCGGAATTTGAGTTCCAAAGCAGAATGCACCACTGGCTGCCTTTTGAACACACAGAACGTGAGTAGCCGGCACACGTGGTCAAAGCTGATAAATCTCCTGCTTGGTGGGAAAGTCTTCGTCTGCTGATGTAGAAAAAGAATGAGAAGCAGAACAACTAGACTAGCAGTGTGCACTTTATGACACCTGCTTATGTTTAAAATGCATTTGATTGCTGTCTTTGAACCTTAAGACAACAACACATTTCTTGAACTCTTCAAAATCGCGCGCCACTGAATTTTGAACAGATCTTTCGTACGGCACATTTAAGCCGTACGAAAGATCTGTTCAAAATTCAGTGGCGCGCGATTTTGATCCATATGATATGTTATGTTAGCTTACATTACAATGCGCTACCAAAACATGTAGTACATTTTAAATTACCTAAAACATATGATATTACAAAAGCTACCAAAACGTAAGATATATTACAAATGCTACTAAAACGTATAATATATTACGAATTTACCCAAAACATACAATATTGTGGTGATCGGCAGGCAGTCTCAAACTTGCGATGTTTAGCTCCCCAGTCATGCGCACTACCCACTGTTTCCATGGTTGCTACAATACCTTACCAATGCATTTTAAGGTTACAGTTAATGTTAGGTATATGTGCACTTGGGTTATGTTTTGGGTTAAGGTTAAGTGTCACGGCACTGGGGTAAAGGTTAGGCTTAGTGTTTGGTTTAAGGTTATGAAACTAAAAACAGCCCGCATTGGGAAATGAACCCAGATGCACCATGCTCTACTAACTGAGCAACACAGTTATTTGATGAACCTTAGTTGTACTTTTTAAGTATTTCATTTGATTTAGTTAAGGTGTTTTCTGCGCCAAAGAGCAGGTTTTCCTGGCATAATTTGTTCTACTTTAGCAGCTATCATCTCCAAGGTAACATATCTGAGTCAGCCAGTACATTTTTATTTTTTATATAATAGAATATACGTTACCAAATGCTGACTAGCTACTGTTGCTGAGTTGGTAGCAAGAAAGTCACGGCCAAAGTAATACAAGATCAAATTTTTCTGACAGGTGGGATGCAGAGATACTATTGCTGAGTTGCTTGATTGTTTTATCAAGGTATTTTAAAGTGCATCAGTAACTGAATGTCTCCCCGTATGAGAGCGCCAGCTGAATGTCTAATTGCAGGGTTCAAATGTGGTTCAGCCTCTATGCTACATGAGGAAATAATACTTATTAACATAGTTTCAGAAGTTTGAGAACCTAGAGAAGAGGTTCAACCGAAGGATGGAACTTTTTATTCTGGTGATTTCTGAAGGAATCTGGGTCGAACTGCCCAGAACATGAGGCCAGGGTTAAACAGGAGGTGTTTTCTGTAAATCACACAGCCTGCCTGGCTGGGGAAAGATTGGGAGAGAGATAGAGGGAGATTGAGATGGAGGAGAGGATTGGAAGAGATGGTGTTCTTAAAGGGGCACTGTGTAGAACACTCCCTCTAACGTTTACAAGGCTGAATTTAAACCATAACACGACTTGTCTCCTCCTCGTCTACTCTTACCATACGAGACCGGAATAGTATTAGCTTGTCCAGGCAGGTTGAGGATGGGAAGGAAAGAACTGCATGTGTCTAAACCGAGAATGATGAGGCCAAAGGTCTGTCCAAACTGACCAACAAGAAGGTTTGAATTGGGAATATCTCAGGAGCTCGGAGCTAACAATTTTGCAGATTTTTTTTTTAGAAACATTAACTTTAAATGTTTTCTGGTCTTTTATGCTGGTGTTCATTCTACAAGTACTGTAGAAATCCAGCCTGGTCTCAGGGGGAATACGCTAACTATTTTATGGAAATCTTTGACAGACGTCCGGTTAAGTAATGTTACAGTAAAGCCCGGCCTTTGGAGGCAATAGTTGCTACAATAAGAGTTCAACAGACAAGCTCTTGGGTTGGGGATGGTGGATGGATGGGAATATCCCTGCATTTTGCTCCAATGGTCAAAGTTCAAACCCAATCAGAGGCAAATCTTTTTATCCATTACCCAAACCTTAACCCCAGTACTGCTATAACTAACCTTAAAGAATATGACATATCACTACTTTATGTCACTCTAGATAAATTAAATGTCAACAAGCTATCATTTTAAATGTAACTGCTTACTTAGGTTAGGGTTAGAATGGGTTACATTTAGTGTTAGGGTTAGTTGAATTGTTAGTGATCTGTTGAGTCTGTAAAGCCTGTAGGGTATCTACCAATGTACTATCAGGACTCTAAAAAGATTGACCAATAACTATCATTATTCCTAAAGATGGCGCCACAGCACTGAAACATCACTTGTGATCCATTAATAAACTCATGTTTATTCATGACTCACAAATAAACTCATGTTTATTCATGTCTCAGAAGTGACATATTCTGATTTCTAAGGTTCTGTATCTATGGATGAGAGAAATATAATCTCAGAGAATATTGTCCCTCTGTGATAATCCGAGGGTAAACAACACTAATCTGCACTTGAGTTTTGAGAAATTATGATTCACCACATCTGATCATTGACGATCGGATGGATAAATGCCAGTTTAACGTCTTAACTATGACAATTTCCACACAGAAAAAATGTATTACTAACTGTAGAATAGTTCGGTTGACCAACCCTGAGAAAAGAGCATCTGAACGTTTTCATCATTTAGAGAAGAGAAACTACTGTGCTTACTCTGTTTACTGCAGGTCTGATTGACCCGGAACAAACCATGATAAATAAGACATGGGATTCCTAATTCTTTTTTATCTCACCCTGTCTGCTACAACACTCTCATGTCAGCATGTAGATCCACTCCTTAAGGGGAGGTGCTGGTGCCTCCTCTCTGCGTGTTAACTGATGGTCCCAGTAAAGGGCAGAGCCGAAGAGAAAATGCTGACTCGTCTCTCCGTTTAATCCAGGGTCACACGGCACTGAATCCCGTGGGACATTTCCCATGCTAAACTGTTTGTCACAACTCTTGTCATTTCTAAATGCCATACTTTTTCCGCAGGACCTGTCTTGTATATGGGACAGATTGGAAGGCGGAGAGAGAGTGTTTTGACTGTACTCTATTAGTGCATGGTCATTGTACAGATTGGCATTAACTGTGTGCATTTTTGTGTATGCTGTGTATTTAGCTTTCAGCTTCCTACTAACTAAGGAGGTGAAAATACACTTTTTATTCCAAGCGTTTATCAATGGCTGCCTATGTCGTCCGGGGACAGGCATGTCAGGGTGATCCGGTATTGATGAGGCTCTCGTCACTTGGGAATAATGGTTCAATGACTCAGACCTTTTCTGATACTTTGTCATTTATAAATCTTAGCGAATTCTGAACACACGATACCGAAGACTAAGGTTCACAGGGAATTCTGTTGTTAATCTCTTGTGTTTATTTCATGTAAAGATGCACATTCGACCGTTAGCTCGACATAGATACTAATCTGCCATGTCAGAATGTATATCCTGTGAGGGTACACACACATCTGTCTCCATATAGGCTGGGCATGGTTCCTCCTGGGACAAATGTCCCTGTGTTGTAAAGTCGTTGTTGGGGATATATGCCGTGGATTCCTTGTTCTCTCCGAAATCTCCTTTCTGTTTCTTATTGCCCTCCTTGTGCGTTCTCTCTAAAGACTTCCTCTCCGACAGTGATTCACCTTTGTAGTATAACAGATCCCTTTACAGCCTGTTCTCAAGTACTGTCAGATATAGTCATAGGGAACACACACTCCAAAAGGACATAGGAAATTGATGAGAGGCTTGTCATGATTAGGCGTTTGTGTGTTTCTGTGTACAACTCTGTTCCACTAACTATGGATGTAAGTAAGTGCTATAATGTGTGTGTGTGTGTGTGTGTGTGTGTGTTTTTTTGTGTGTGTGTTTGTGTGCTTGCGTAGCTAAGCAGCGCTGCCACCTACATTGCCAGTCCAAGGAGACCAGAGACAAGATTGATATGCAGAGACTGGTCCAAGACGGAACACACTGCTCGTACAAAGATCCGTACAGTGTGTGTGTGCGTGGCGAATGTGAGGTCAGTGTGCATGTCCCTGAATGTGGATGTTTTCACAGATTTCTACGTAGGGTTAAAAAATGTGAATCCATTAGTCAGACCGACCTGTGTGTGTGTTTTAGGTCTAACTATACTCATGCTGACCAAATTTCCCCATGAGTATAGTAAAACCACAATACATTGAACTCATGGAGACCTTTTGCCGGTCTCCATGAGGCAAAAGTCAAATTCTGACTCAGGGTTTAGGTTTAGGTTTAAACTTTTAATTAATTATTGAGTTAGAATTGGGGTTTCTTTAAGGTCCAGGCATTGTTGGTTAAGTTTAGGGTTAAGTTTAGGCATACATTTTACTTTATTGAGGTTAACGTTAGAGTTAGGTTTAGGGTTAGAGTTAGATTAGGGTTAGGTTGAGATTAGGATTAGGGTAAGGGTTAAGGTTAGGATTTGGTTTAGGGTTAAGATTAGGGCAAGGAAGCATTCAATTTTCTGGTCCCCATGAGGTTAGCTGTACAAACTAGTGTGTGTGTGTGTGTGTTGCAGAAAGTGGGCTGTGACGGCAGAGTAGGCTCGTCCCTACAGGAGGACATGTGTGGCGTCTGTGGAGGGGACAACTCCAGATGCAAGATCATCGAGAACGACTTTATCCGCAGTGCCAAGAAACAAGGTACACACAAGCACACACAAACACACACAACATGCTGCCAGGTCTCTGCCAGACAGCCACCAATGAGGAGAGTTTTCATAACATGGAACCTGAGTAGGTGTTGACACAGGTACAGAGGAAACATAAACGTGGTCAAATATGGTTTATTCGCTGGAGATCTCTGGTCACATTTGTAGGCATTGTTAGATTTACAGCCCAAAATATGTAAATGAGTACAACAGTGATGTCATAGGTTATGTTACATGTGTAGGTCATTGAATCAAAGGCTCTTAGTTTTTATTGTAGTAGTAATGAGTTGTAGTAATTAGAGTCTCAGCAACACAAGACACTGACTCAAATGGAGTTCTTACACTCTGATTTCCGGGTGGATCACAACAGATGATGTGCTTTCTTCTGCAAGAGAAACCCCAGGCTTGTCAGTCAAGTCTGCTCTGCAGGCCTCCTATTGGTGCCCCTGGGATTTTAAAACCTCCAAGTTGCTTTCCTGACATATGTAGACATACTGCTCAGGAAGCCAAATCTCCGATGTAGCCATGAGCCCGACACCCTGTGAAATGTCAATGAAATAAGACGATTTGATGGTAATCTGGTGACTTTTACACCAAGCCTTAACAAGAGCAAGTTGGAACTATCACTAGATACCTTACATCTGTCAAACCTACACGTGGCCTAGGGTTTAGGGTTTCATTTTGGATAGAGGGGCCAGTGACGTTGGTACAGATCTCCTGGATTTCTTACTGAAGAGCCCCCTCTACTGGTAGCATGTCCTATTGAAAGTATTACCGTTTTTCTCAATCACTTGTTCAAAATTCTCAAATAAGAATACATTTTTTAAGTTTAGTTCTCTTGTTCATTTAAGCAATTTACATATGTTTTCGCACATGCGCAAAAGAGTAAGTACAATTGTCTACAATGGGCACACTACCTACATGTGCAAGGTTTGCTGAGCAATACTGATGACTTGATTCTCAATAAAATTATCATACTATTCACAACTTCTAAACTTTATTTCATTGTGTGAGCCATCACATAAAAATATTCATTCAATTATCAAAATCTGTAAGAAATACATCTACATTCCATAAACATGTATGGTAATGCTTGTGATGTGAGTGACAGAGTAATGAAATAGAAATCGGATGGAAATTGTTTCCCCGATGCATCGCAAGGGAAGATTTTAGATGTGATGTTGACGAAAATCTCTTGACAGACCAAAAAGAGAGACAGGATATCCACCAAGAAGATGGGAACTTGTTGTGTTATGTACCGTGAGGAGGTACAATTCGTTGTTTTTTACTGCCGCAGGTTTTTTCATTATTGTTACAGATTTTTCGTTTTCATGAATGTAGTTTTATGGTGGATTTTCATCTCACTATCTATGACTATATGTATGAAATATGTACTAATGTGCATATCTTTTTTCTGTGTACTACAGTATTGTGCAGTACTGACATTTCCAAGTAAACTTTTACCTACTGTTGAAACTGCTATCTAAAAAGACATTATTGTATTGTACAGTAAGCTGTCAGTGTCAACAAAAAGTCAAACAAAACTGAAATGTAAACATTTCCATGGTGATTGCCATGGTGAAATAACTGTACAGCTCACACGATGACTAAAAAACTCTTAATTTTGGTGGCTCTGGCCAATTTACTGACACAATAACTAGATTTTGTAGCATAAATTAAATGTTTTGGGGGAGGTACTACAGTTTGCAGACATGCAATAGAGTTTTGATGCCCCATGAAACAGTTGTGATGATTGCACTTACAGTTTAGGAAATGTTAAGAATGTTTAGAAAAAAGAGTCAAAGCGATTGAGAAAAACTGGAACATATGAGAAAGATCCACACCCAAAGATGATGTCAAACTGTAGGCTGTGACTTGCTGTTAAATAGATTTCATCCAGATGAAATAATGACAGTTTTTTTTAAATCTGAAAACAGTGAGTATTTAAGTATTTTAAAGAACAGATGAAGAACATCAAACCTGTAGATAGAAGTGATGTAGATAGAACATGTGATCCTCAGATGAATAATAATGTTTAGTAAAAATGTGTCCTGGCCAATTGTAAAGGCTTCTATGGGAGGCCATTATAGTGTATGAGCATTGCTCTGAATTGTTCAGCTGCTAGTATGGGTTAACCTGGCAATATAATCTAAAAGGCCAGGATCAGCTGAAAAGACACATTGTGTAACTGAATTCTTACCATCCAGTAAAAAAAATATTGATGTAGTTGAACATGACCCAATATTTCCTTCTTAAAGCAGCCTGCAGTTATCACCTTGAAAAGGATTATTTAAAATGTATAACATGAGGAGCTTGGCCTAATGTCATTCTTAAGGCTGTTTCCCACAGCTGGGACAAATACAATAATCTTAGCATATTTCAAATGTGTTTATATACTGTACCCATTCGGAAAAGCAATGTATGTATGTAACATACTGTATACGAGCATATGTGAACATATAAGTTGAAATCATATATTTGATTTGATCAACACATATGTAAATATGTCAAAATATAGAAGAATTTGCCATTTTTTATATATGTCAGATTGAAAATATCATTTTGATCATGTATCATATATAAAATACATATATGATCATGTATTTTAAAATATATGGTAAGTCTTTAAATATTAATGGCCATATACCATGTTATATTTCGGTCTGGGTATATATAATACAGTAGGGTGGTAAATTAAAGGAAAAACAAGCATAAAGCGTCTCAGTTTGGTTTTGGGCCACGAGCCTCCAGAACAGCATCGATGCATATTGTCTCTGGAACTCTACTGCTCAGATGGAACACCATTCTTCCCTCATTTCATTAGCTGTTTTGATGGTGGTGCTGGGGAGCCCATTCTGACACTTAGATCCTTTCCTCTTGCCATTTCGATCAGAAACAGGGGTCAACTGGGCCTCCTCAGCATGTAATATATCCAACTGAGCATGATGGGATGTTAATTGCTGAATTGTATCATGCAGAACAACAGTATGGAAGCATCTGCATTCATAATGTTCCTCCACTCTTGTATTCACATTTGTACTTTGATTTGTCAAGTGTCTGTATTTATGTGTTTTTTTATTGATATAGGACATGCAGTTATCTCACACCATAGCATGCTTGGTTGGCCTATGTGAACAGCTAGCAGCCGGCCATTTCAGATCAATGGTTTAAACCAATTATTTTAGAGAAACGCATGTATGGCCTCTCAGTGTCTGAAGGAAATTAGTGTTTTCATTTCAGGTTACCTCAAAGTAATTGAAATCCCTCGAGGGGCAAGACACCTATTGATCCAGGAGATCAACCCGACCCCACACATCCTAGGTATGACACGTGTTTTTATGTGTGAACTCGCATGTCTGTGGATGGTGACTGCCCTGGACTCCTCTGTTGCCACGGTAATTGAGAATGACGGACATCTGGAGATGTGGGCTTAGCTGCATGTGGATAGGGGCGAGCCACGAGAGCCTGTCTGAGAGCGTGTTAGTGTGCATGCAAGGCCGCGTGGGCATATCTAAGTCTGTAAACCCTGCTCTCTCCCCAGCTGTGAAGAACCAGGCCTCAGGACAATTCTTCCTTAATGCGGAGGGAGAATTCCCAGAATCCCGCTCGGTCATAGAGAAGGGCGTGGAGTGGGAGTACATAAATAATGATCACGAGAAGGAGACCATTCAGACCAACGGGCCGCTCCGACACGGGGTCCTCATCATGGTACACACACCATTCCATCGTTGCCAACGTTACGCTCGTGGTTCGACACTCTTGAATCAGTCCTGACACGGTTGGGCTGGAAAACCTATAATGGGGTTGTCTCTTTGTGTCCAGGTGCGGTCCCATGGTAATGCCAAGGTGGACCTGTACTATAAGTACATCATCCATATGGATCTGTTGTCTACCATCGAAAGCAACATGCTTCTGGATGACACCTCCTTCTATGAGTGGGCACTGAAGAAATGGTCCTACTGCACTAAGCCCTGTGGGGGAGGTATTTTATACAGACACCGATAGGACTGGAAAATACAGAGGATTTGGGGGAACAGGCTGGTTTCTGGATATGGAGCTCTTTGTCTAACAGATGTTTCTGCTCTGCCTGAAAAGGTAAGCAGTACACCCGATACGGCTGCCGTAGAAAAGCGGACAGTAAGATGGTCCACCGGCGCTACTGTGAGAACATCAAGAAGAACCGTGCCATCAGCAGAGATTGCAACA
Source organism: Esox niger (assembly GCA_016801105.1). NCBI lineage: Eukaryota > Metazoa > Chordata > Actinopteri > Esociformes > Esocidae > Esox > Esox niger. The sequence continues at coordinate 14,434 of JACXGJ010009053.1, forward strand.
TGAAGGAGTGCTCCCAGCCCATGTACGTATGGCTGTCTTGATGAACTTCATGTTTCACGTTGATGTAATGTTGGACTTTACTACTTGTTCTGCTCCTTGTTCCGTAAACGTGATCCTATGAACAACAAAGAAGTTAGAGAAGAAGGGGCTAGTGTCGGAAATAGAATCCATTCCTACCAGCCTTGTAAGTGTGTGTTCTCTGTGTGCAGCTGGGAAGCGGGACCCTGGGAGACGTGCAGTAAGACATGTGGGAAAACAGGCTTCCAGAGTCGGTCTGTTCGCTGTGTCCAGCCCTTAGAAAACGGCAACAAGCGACCCATCAACAGCAAGAACTGCAACGAAAACCGGCCTGAGGCGCGGCGTCCCTGCAACAGAGAGCTCTGCCCTGCACAGTGGAGAGTAGGACCCTGGTCCCAGGTGAGGAAGGCTGGAGTTCATCTGGAGTTAAGTCTATGTCAAGTGTTAGGGTTAGGTTTATATTTAAGATATTCAAATATGTTGTGTATTTGTGGTGTGTGAAAGCAGATGGGTCAGTGTGTGTGTGTGTGTTTGTGTGTGTGTGTGTGTGTGTGTGTGTGTGTGTGTGTGTGTGTGTGTGGTCTGGAAAAGGATACTACAGAATATTTAACCTAGTGAGGACCTTTCACCAGTCTTGTTAAGGAACATGGATATTCCTGGTTGCGTTTAGGCAAAACAATAGGGTTTGGTTTAAGACTGTTCGGGTTAGGAAATATATGGTTTTGCTTGGAAATAGAAAATAAATTATTTTGCAGAGAAATAGTCACAAGTCTCAATTCCTAAAATGCAGTGTGTGTGTGTGTGTGTGCGTGTGAACACAGTGCACGGTGACGTGTGCCAACGGGACCCAACAGAGGCAGGCGCTGTGCCACACGCGTGACAACACTATTGGTCTGTGTCTGGACAGCAAGCCAGAGACCATACGCATCTGTCGCCAGACGCCCTGTCCCAGTGAGTATCAGGGCCTGGCCAGGCTATTAACAATATTCATTCATAAAATGTTGTTATTATAGGCTCTTTTCCCTCCTTTCCTACTTTGCAGGAGGCTCGTCAGACCTGAATAAGAATGGCAACATTCTGATCCAGTGGTTGTCTCGTCCTGACCCAGACTCCCCCTACCAGAGGAACAGCTCACGTAAAAAACCATCCCTTTACGGCTCTGGTCCCGGCCTCCGGTGCATGGCTGTCCTGACCTGGACCCTGCCTTCTCTCTCTGTTCTTTTTACCCTGCAACAGGCCTGGGCTAGGGGCCACGGGGGCAGGCTCACCCCCTGACCACCCCCCACCCCAATGTCTGCGCCTGTGCTCGCGAGCGAGCGACAGCTTTTCGCTTCTCTTTTGGGGGGTGTGTGTCTCTTTCTCTGTGTCTGAGACAACTCTGATTGGGGGAGGTCTCCGGCTCCTGTGTGCTGATTGGTTGGTTGGTTCTCTCTTGCTCTGTCTCTTCTCTGATCTCTCTCTCTCTCCTTTGTGGAGCATTGTGTTGTAACCGGTGGCCAGTTGAAACTAAAAAGAAAAAAAACATTTAAACTTTGAAGAGAAGGTGGATGTGGAAGTAGGCGAGCAGGTTTGATTGGCGGCTCTTAAGGGCGTTTTGAGGAGCCTGTGAGGCGCGGGCCTCTCCACTGTTTGGCGGCCATGTTTTGCGTGAGCTAGCTACGAGTCGTCGCGGGTCAAGCTCCTGAGATGCGGCTACGATTTTTTGTCACCGCACCATCATCGTTGGGGGGCGTTGTGTGCAAAAATAACAAAGAGAAAAGAAAAAAAACTACGTAAAAAAAGAAAGCTTTATTGTGAATGTGATCTTGTCACAATGAGGACATCTTTGCTAAAGTGCTCATCTCACATCCTGATTCCATTCTAGAAGGAGAACGATGGCTTTTCACTTTCTAGGTCGCATTCTTAGAATGACAACTCATCAAAGGGACAGGAGGTGGTACACACACTTTTTATGATTATTCTAATACAGAGCGGTTGGGTGAAGAGGCCAAGAGGGAAGAAGAGTAAAAGGCTGATAAAAACAGGGTCGTTTTACC
>JACXGJ010009054.1:0-25248 GCA_016801105.1 Esox niger
CAATGAGACATTTTTTTTGTCCTTTTTGTCTGGTCTTGTGTAACATCCACTATGCATTTAAAGGGATGTACCCATAACACTGTGGTCTTGGATAGGAGATCACTGCATGTATGTGCTAAGCTCTATCAGTGTGTGTGTGTATGTATGTGTGTGTGTGTGTGTGTGTGTGTGTGTGTGTGTGTGTGTGTGTGTGTGTGTGTGTGTGTGTGTGTGTGTGTGTGTGTGTGTGATCTTGATTTTACTTTACAAAGAGATGCTATTTCCATCGTATTGGTTGGGGTTAGGGTTAGTAATATTTGCAATTGGGGTCACTTTTAGAATTTTGGGTTAGGTTTGCGCAAAAAGATGAGATCACTGAGGTTAAAGGATTAGTGTTAAGGATTTGTGAAAACATTGAATATTTTTTTCTGGCCCACACTAGGACAGAAAAATAATTGTCTATTTGCATGCATGAGGGTGCAGCAGTCAATACATCTTTTTTTTAGGGGGTTGATGGGGTTCTGTCATCTGACCCTGTTAAATTTTTTGAAAAATGTTGGCTTCATTCCCAGTTTAACTGAAAATATAGGTTAAAAATGTGTGAAAAAATGTTTTGGGTTGTTTATCAACTTTGTGTTACACTGAAAGCAGCATATAAACATGTCCCCAGTAATAAACATGTTATCAATGAATTTCAGGAAATATATTACGGTGTGATGGTATATAGGCTAGTTGAATACAATGTCAGTATGAGAGTTAAGGAACTGTATATTGATATACTATGGTTACTTATTTTACAGCTACTGTTACTAATTAATGATGTGCATGAACTAATGAGACAGTCAACATTTTGAGTTCCACAACAATTCTGTTTTTATGTGTTTTGTATCAGTATATGCATGTGTTAGGCTGATTTATTATCATAATCAATAAAATAATGTAAATATATATTCTCCCTAATAGTTAATGTAAAAGAAACTAACAAATGCATAGTCAGGCTGGACAGATCACCGGACAGAAAATGAGACAAGGTAAGGTCAAGCGATTGTAGCAGGTTGGAAGTAGATATTAAGAAATGCTTTATTCAAAATATTTGTGCCACAGTTGGCACCCAATAACATTGTACTTTGTGAACCCTCTCTTTTTCAAGATAAAACCTCTTGAATTGTCCTCTATAATATTTGATGAAATGGGAGAACACACAAGATGTCATTTGAGAAAATTCCTCAATACAGAAACACTCCAGACTCTTCATATTCTTTAGACCTTGCTTGTGGATGTTATTTGTCAGTTTACCCCACAGGTTTTCAATGAGAATTGTGTAACTGCCGTTGTAAAAACTGGATTCTGTGGTCAGTTAACCATATACAATAAAACGACCTTATACAGTACTGCAACTATTTCTGGTACATTCCGCAATTCTCTCGTCTTGTCACTTGAAAAAAAAGTTAGTTATCGTCACCTTTATTGATAGTTATTGTATCAATGTCATTCACAAATGAAATAAAAAAAATTATTCTTATGCCATGAAATGAAATAACTTTTGCAGACATCCTAGCAATTTCTCAATTCTTGACTATTCCTGTAAGTTAGGAGATACTGGTAATGCCTATGACTGTGCTAATATGCTGCTAATACGGCCAGTGGCAAATACCATACAGTCTATAGACACTATTTTTGGTGAAGGTAAATTCTGGGCTGATCCCTCACCTTCCTCGTGAAACTTGACGTCATCTTTAACTTTTTCAAATTTCTAATAATTGCGCCTTCTCACCAAGCTGCTTGCCTATTGTCCTGTAGCCCATCCAAGCCACAGCTCTCTGGTCTTGGCCATTGTGGAGAGGTTGGACTCTGTTTGATTGAGTATGTGGACAGGTGTCTTTTATACAGGTAACAAGTTCAAACAGTTGCAGTTAATACAAGTAATGAGTAGAGAACCGGAGAGCTTCTTAAAGAAAAACTGACAGGTCTGTGAGAGCCGGAATTCTTACTGGTTGGTAGGTGATCAACTACTTATGTCATGCAATAAAATGCTAATTAATTATTTAAAACAATGTGATTTTCTGGATTTTTGTTTTAGATTCCATCACCCACAGTTGAAGTGTACCTATGGTAAAAATTACAGACCTCTACATGCTTTGTATGTAGGAAAACCTGCAAAAACAGCAGTTTATCAAATACTTGTGCTCTCCACTGTAACACATGACAAAAAATTCATAAATCCCAAAACATCAAAAAACTGTGGTGAAAGAGTAGTCAATCAGTCCAATCCTCTCGCATCTATCCTGTGGAGTAAGGAAGCCTTGTGGAGAACAGTGAGACCACTGAAGATGTCTGTTCAGTGTGAATAAATATGGATGCTAACAGGTGTCTTTTTTAACTGCAACACAGCCAAAAGGTCATTTTCATTATGATCAAAACAAATGAACGAGGGAGAGAAGCAGAACTTCTGAACATGACAGTTAGAAATATCAGAATTAAGAATCAGCCATGGATTCACAGGTTAAACTAGGTATATCATTTGGATTGTAAGGAGGGCGTGCACAGAGACGGTTTTGAAATCCCTGGACCATCACAAGGTTACCAGCTACACTGTAAAACACTTTAGTTAGTCTAGTCAAATCCCCACTTCCAATAACTATAGTCACAAATGGAAGAATTTAATGCCATTTATATTTTTTCCTATCAGGGGCAACTAGTAGTTAAGTGCATAAAGTTTTACACTGGCAGCACTGCCATTAAAACTCTTTACCTTGTTATTAGTTATCTTGGTGTAATAATGTCTTTGCCACTTTTAAACATATTTAAGGGCTGCAACACATTCTGGAGAATGTTATCTGAACCCAAGCTAATGTGTGACACCAAATACAACTTTCTATCAAGCTACCATCCAAACCTCATAAAAAGCAATGCTTTCTTTTTGACTCTGAATTAGTTTTAATCTTTTACATCGAAATCAGTGTGAGATCTCAATAACAATCAAAACAAAACCCTAAAGACCGATTATGAAGATGAACAACATTCTAAGAAACCGTTGTTTGTGTAAACGTCCCCTAAATGAGGCACACCTGTACTCAATCAGGCTTCAACCCTGTACTCAATCAGGCTTAGAGAACGATAAAAGGAGCCCAGGGAAGCAGCTCTGTGTAGACAACGAGATAGAAGAGATATTGAAAGAGGCCCAATCAAGATGAAAAATCTCACTGTCTTTGATGCCACACTGCCAGCTTGGTGGGAGTCAAGAGAGGAGAAAGTCAGCAGTGTTGGTGAATCCACTTTAGTTTTGTCTGCTGGCAACCCTACCTCCAAAACGCCCCCGGTGAGGCTGCCCAAATGACACTTTATGTCATTTCTGTTAATGAAACACCCTCCAGGACTCTGAATACTTGTCATGTGTGCATTCCCAGGGCCATTACAATATCTATAAACAGACAAAGCTAAAACACTGCCCATGTCTTCCTACTGGAACCCAATTTTTGAGACGCATCAGTATGAAATTAAACACTCAACAGAGAAGTCAGATGGAAGTCAGGATGAGGAGCAGATCTTAGGATTCACTTAATGTATATGAAAGAGACAGTAAATAGGTCCCGAGTCTCTTTCATAATCCCATAAGAGACTTTATTAGAAACCTCACAGACAATGTGGCACTATTAAGAATATCTTGAAGTTAAATTTTATTTGTTTCATGGTCACATTTTCTGTGAGAACTCAGGTTAGTGGATTATTCTGTATTCATATACATTAATCTCCAGAATTATTAGCCCCCAGCACTTTCACCTTAAAGTAACAAAACATGTAAGTTGCCGCATGAACCTTAACTTTAATAATATTTTCAATGTTTCCCCTTTACAAACATAAAATATAGCACCTGCAATTTGCCAAAAAATAGACCTTTAAACCAGGTCCAATAGTCAGATGAGACACAAATAAATCTGGTCATGCAGAAAAATATCCTACTTTCCATTATAGAGTATGATGATGGCTATGAGATACTTGGCACATGATAAGGATGTAAAGCACTGTGGAATCTGTCAAACACCAGGTGCTTTATTTATCTAGCATGTGTATGCTTAAATATGTGCGCAAACTGTGGTTAAAATAATTACCACAACAGATGGAATTCATGAACAAGAACATTTTCTTAAGAATGTTTGTTAAAATACCCAAATCCATAACCAAGTGTAAGTGCAATGCCAAATGGTGGAATAAATGCCTTCAAAATGTAAAATAAATACAATTCATCCAACATTTCTCAACTTGTAACATAATTTCAATTTAATTTTGACCATGTTAGTAAATTTGTAATAATATTTCAATCTGCAGTCACTTCTTAAATTATAAAGACGTGTTTAACTATTGATGAATGATTATATAATGCTGAGATAATGGGAAATTGAATGGGAGGCTGATCCTCCGATGGAAGACTGGCCATATGCTGCATTCCAGAGAGTGCAGTTTTAGAGACAGATGGATTTGTTTTTGCTAAGCAGACATCGTTTGGCATAGATATACATTTTAAAGAGATACAGACAGTGAGTGCCTCTTTGGGTTAGTGCAGTGGACACTTTTCCATGGGACCTTATGTCACCAAAGTTTTTTACACTAAGGCAACAATAAAGGCCACTCAAAAATGTGCAGTTCCATCACACGGCACAATACCTAAGACATCGCAAATTTTGACGGAGCATGCAATTGGCATGCTGACTGAAGGAATGTCCACCAGAGCTGTTGCGCGTGAATTTAATGTCAATTTCTCTACCATAAGCCGTCTCCAAAGGCGTTTCAGAGAATTTGGCAGTACATCCAACCAGCCTCACAACCGCAGACCACGTGTAACCACACCAGCACAGGACCTCCACATCCAGCATCTTAACCTCCAAGATTGACAGAGACCAGCCACTCCGGCTGCTGCTGCAACAATCGGTTTGCATAACCAAAGAATTTCTTCTCCAACTGTCAGGAACTGTCTGAGGGAAGCTCATCTGCATTCTCGTCGTCCTCATCGGGGTCATGACCTGAATGCATTTCGTCGTCGTGAGCGTCTTGAGTGGGCAAATGATCACATTTGATGGTGTCGGTGTTCTCTTCATAGATGAATCCCGGTTTTCACTGTACAGGGCAGATGGCAGGCAGCGTGTATGGCGTTGTGTGGGTGAGCGGTTTGCTGATGTCAGCGTTGTGGTTCGAGTGGCCCATGGTGGTGGTGTGGTTATGGTATGGGAAGGCATGTGTTATGGACAACAAATACAGGTGCATTTTATTGATGACATTTTGAATGCACAGAGATCCCGTGATGAGATCCCGAGGCCCATTTTTGTGCCTTTCATCCACAACCATCAGCATGATAACGCACGCCCCCATGTTGCATGGATCTGTCCACAATACCTGGAAGCTGAAAACATCCCAGTTCTTGCATGGCCAGCATACTCACCAGACATGTCACCCATTGATGGGATGCTCTGGATCGGCATATACGACAGTGTGTTCCAGGTCCTGCCAATATCCAGTAACTATGCACAGCCATTGAAGAGATGTGGACCAACATTCCACAGACCAAAATCAACAACCGGATAAACTCTATCTGAAAGAGATGTGTCTCACTGCGTGAGGCAAATGCTGGTCATACCAGATACTGACTAGTTTTCTGACCCCATGGACCCCCCTAATACAGTGAAACGTCATTTTTTAGTGGCCTTTTATTGTGGCCAGACTAAGGCACACCTGTGCAATACTCATGCATATTGACATGCCGTACCTGTGAGGTGGATGGATTATCTCGGTAAAGGATCTGTGCTCACTAACACAGATTTAGACAGATTTGTGAACAATATTTGAGAGAAATAGGCCTTTTGTGTACATAGAGAAAGTCTTAGATCTTTGAGTACAGCTCATAATAACTGAGGGTAAAAACAAGTGTTGTGTTTATGATTTTGTTCAGTGTAAATATATATATAAATATGAAAACTGGTGTAAAATGGTATATATAAATGGTAATTTCTCCTACATTAACCTATACATTTCACCTGCAGAAATGTCAAGGGTGGTTTCATACCCCATTGTAGATTTTTTGAGTATTGTGATTCATGTAACAACAGTGAATTTGCATCAGTTCTCATTACAGAGCAGCGAGCCGTTGCCGGTAGAGGCAATAATGCGTAGAGGGCATCCAGGCAGTTTGTCAACATTGAAGACCATCGAATTACAAGATTCTATTATCCTGACAAGCAGTAAGAGAAAGTTTACAGTGTTTGATATCCATATGTGTGATTATGCATTTAGAAAGATTCTTAAGCCTGCATCCACGAGGTAGTGTTTCTTTGGAGAGTGAGTAAATTGTCTTTTGAAACAGCACCTCTCATACTGCTCATTTACATAGAGGCAAGCAAGAAGTCCTCAGTTGGTATCAGAAGGAAAAGCTCTTATCAGGCCACACATTGATGCTCAAGTCCTCATCTGGCCATACCCAGAAGCCAACAATGTATGCATTGTTGCCTTCAAGGTATGTATATCTCATTTGGGACAACTTAATAATTTTTTGTTGTCCTCTGTACGCCTATGTAGTAATTCCATTGAAAAGCAGCCATTTCCAGCTACAACATACATTAACAAAATTATCAATATCTACACTGTATTTCTGATACATTTTATTAAAATTTTCAAAAAATATGCTTTTCTTTAAAAAACATGGGCATTTCTAGGCAAGCCCAAAGTTTTGAACGGTAGTGTATAATTTATATTATTCCAAATGTAATTTTTTTTCCATGTATCATTATAATAAAATATCCCAGCCGAGTTGCCCACGCTGGACCAACAAAAATCCTCTATCCCAAGTGAGACCAAATCCTCATCTAATACAACAGAGGAGACCCAAGCCAGAAAGACAGACCAAATCCAGATTTTGATGCGCTTCTTCATTGATGTCAGAAAGAACTTCAGAGCTGCAGCTGATGACATGATATCCAAGTTAACTCATGGGGATGAAAAATATAGTTTGTTTTAATATCATAATATCTCATTTAATACTCTGTGCATGAGACCAAATATTTAAATGGACTAATTTGTGACACCTATGATGTATTAATAATAAAAAAGTGTCAAGTTTGATTAGAATGGGGCTGGGGGAGAGTAGACATTCTCACGTTACCTTTTCCCACAACTCAGGGTCTGCATTTGAGTCCCACTGAGCACATTTCAGACTCAGTTTCAGGGCTTTAAGCATCACAACATTGTCCACCTTTTATGATTTTGTTCATGACTGGAGTTTCAAAACTTTGGCATTTTTAAAAAGCTGAACAAATAACCCTGCAACACTTTAAAAAAATTACAACAGTGGTTCCCAACCCTGCTCCTGGAGGCACAATGCCCTGCATGATTTAGATCCCTCCCTGCTCTATCACACCTGATTCAAATGATTAGCTCATTATGTGCTTGATGAGGTACATCGGGTGTGTTAAGGTTGGGAGAGATCTAAAACATGCAGGGTAGTGTGCCTCCAGGAGCAGGGTTGGGAAACACAGGGCTATAAGACCATCGCCAAGCAGCTTGGTGATAAGGAGACAACAGTTAGTGCGATTATTCGCAAATGGATGAAACACAAAATAACTATCATTCTCGCTTGGTCTGGGGCTCCATGCAGTCATCATGAGAACGGTGAGGAAGGACTGAAATCCTGCAGCGCTCACAAGGTCCCGCTGCTCAAGAAAGCACATGAACAGGCCCGTCTGAAGTTTACCAATGAAAATCTGAATGATTCAGGGGGGAACTGGGGGAAAGTGTAGTGGTCAGGTGAGATCAAAATCAAGCTCAACTCGCTGTGTTTGGAGGAGGAATACTGCATATGACCCCAAAAACACCATCCCCACCATCAAACAAGGACGTGGAAACATTATGCTTTTGGGGTGTTTAGCTATAGAGAACAGGTCAACTTCACTGCATCAAAGGAAAAATGGATGGGGCCATGTATCATCATATCTTGGGTGAGATCCTCCTTCCCTCAGCCAGAGCATTGAAAATTAGTCATGGCTGGGTATTCCAGCAGGAGTGGCCTAACTAGGCTGTAACACTATTGTTCAGCAGTACATGGAAAGATGGTGTCTGCTCAGATGCATAACTTAGCTAGCTAATGTTAACTTACAGTGGGTATAGAAATGAATCACCCCGCTTTAAAATAATTACATTTTGATGCTCTGCAGCCTGAAATGAAAACAAACAAAAATAATAGTGTTATTCAGCTGTATTTACAACTTATAACATCCAAGTGAAAAATATTATACCAACTGGTCATTAAAAAAATATGCAAATTACAAAAAAGAATCACTGAGTTGGAAAAAGAATCACCCCCTCCTAAAAATGACTTGTAAACCCAACCAGGTGTAGTTAATCACCTTCTCAATAGCACACAAAGCCAAATGACTTTCAACTATGATCAGATGTGGTCAGTTTGATTAGCTCAGCATGAAACAAGCTTTTCCTGAAGCATTTCAGTCCTTGGTAGTGCAACTGAAGACAACAATCAACTATGGGTGGCAAGGCATTGTCAAAAGATCTCCAGGATAAAGTTGTGGACAGGCATAAGTCAGGAGATGGTTAAAAAAACAAAATCTAAGGCTTTATTATCAGTGCCTAGTGTTACGTCCTCTGTGTTGTTTTTCTGTCCTTCTGTGTTTTTGTTTCATTCTCAGGTGCAGAGTGTTGCCGTCGCCTCCACCAGCCAATCCAGAGCAGCTCACCGGCCTATAAAGACCATCAGTTTTGAGTGCATCAAGCATAGGATAGCATAGCAAATTGCTGTTTGGTGTGTGTGGGTGTGACAGAACTAAACATATAGATTATTGAAAATAGAATTAGATTTAGGGTTAGATTAGGTTAGAGTGTGTGAAAGAGTGGCTTGTGATAGTGTTGTAGTGTTTTCCCCTCATCTTAGTCCTCTGTGGAGTAGGGCTAGGAAGATACCCTGGGGTTTACATACGCCCATAGATAACCCACTGTTATATACACTAGGTTAGAAGCCAGTGGCTGTCGCCCAGTGTTAATGTAGCAGTGAGGTCAGAGATCTGCTAGGTAAGTTTTGGTTAGGCAGGTTTAGAGGTGTAGGGAAGTACAGGGTCCTTTGTATTTGTTTCTTTGATTTGACAGACCACTGGCATTGCCCTGCTCCTGCTTGTTACCCTGCCCTCTTTCCCTATTGTTTGTTACATTGTATGGTTTGTTTGTGTTAATTAAATACCCAAAACATTGGGCTATCCCATCAGCTTAATTGTCTGATTCCTTCCTTGCAACCTCTGCCGTGTTGCTGCTACCACTAGGAGTATACAAGCAGTGGGGTGTTGCGTGCGCCTACCTCGGAAGGCGTCCGTAACACTAGTAGCACAGTGAAGTCTATTATTATGATGTGGAAGGTATTTGGTACAACACAGACCCTCCCTGGGTCAGGATGTTGCTCCAAACTCGATGAAAGAGCCAGGATGAAACTGGTCAGAGAGTCCACCAAGAGGCCTACAGCAACTCTGAAGCAGTTGCAGGAATTCATGACAAAGAGTCGTCATTGGGTGCATGTGACAACAATATCACAAATACTCCACAAATGTGGCTTGTATGGGAGGGTTGCAAGAAAAAAGCCACTCCTCAAGAAAGACCACATGCAGTCACGACTGAGCTTGAAGACTGAAGATTCTAAGGCCACGTGGAAAAAGATGCTATGGTCAGGCGAGACAAAAATTGAATTGTTTGGCCTCAACACCAAACGATATGTCAGGCGAAAATCCAATACAGCTCACCATCCAAATAACACGATTCCTACAGTAAAGCATGGAGATGGTAATATCGTGTTATGGGGTTGTTTCTCTGCAGCAGGGACTGGAGCACTTGTCAGGATCGAAGGATAAACGGATGGGGCAAAATACTGTCAAATTCTTGAGGAAAATCTGCTGCTCTCTGCCAGAAAGTTTTCAATGGGAAGAAGATTTACCTTCCAACATGACAATGACCCAAAGTACACAGCAAAACTGACCACACAGTGGTTGAAGGAGAAAAGATGAATGTCGTTGCATGGCCTAGTCAGAGCCCAGACTTTAAACCCCATTGAAAATCTGTGGAATGACTTGAAGACAGCAGTCCACAAACGGTCACCATCAAATTTCACTGAAGTTGAGCAGTTCTGCAAAGAAGAGTCGTCAAATATTGCAACATCTAGATGTGCAACGTTAGTAGAGACATATCCCAACAGACTAAAGGCTGTAATTAAAACAAAAGGTGGTTCAACAAAATACTGAAACAAGGGGGTGACCCTTTTTCCAACTCAGTGATTGTTTTTTTAAATTTTTTTTCAGACATGTTGGTGTTATATCTTTCACAAGGATGTTATAAGTTGCACTGAGTAAATACAGCTGAATGAAACAAAAACTGTGTCTGAGATCATTTCAGGCTGCAAAGGAACAACATTTCTGTTCCAACTGTATCATCTCAATCGATGACAAAACTTCTTAAACCTTATCTGCACTCCTGGAAATAAAAGAAAAAATAATATTGACTTGGTCAATCTAGCAAAAACGTACACAAAGCTTTCCTTGACTACTTGATCTACTTAACTAGCGAAATAAGGTTTCTATTGATTCCTTGCCTCTCCAGTAGAAAGGTGAAAGATGACCAACTCTGCATCCCAGTTTTTTTCATAATAGCAAAATGTTTTTTTAATGATCAATTAGCCTTTAAAATGATTAACTTTGATTAGCAAACACAATTAGAACACAGGACCAGTTTTTGCTGATAGTGTGCCTCTGTATGCCTATGTGGAGATTCCATAAAAAATCCAGTAGTCATTTACATTTTACATTTGTCATTCAGCAGACACTCTAATTTAGAGCAACTTACAATAAGTGTGTTTCTCTTAAGGTGTCTTGGAAAACCAACATCTGACAGTCATAATAAGTACCTTTTCCTTCATCAAAGCTGTTAGTTGGCAAAGTAGGTGCCAGAGAAATCAAAGTTAAGTGTTTTTTTTGGGTGGGGGGGGGGGGTGGGATACACAAGTTAATTAAGATACCAATCAGTGGTAGGTTTCAGAGACTCAGGAGATTGGCAGGGATTCTGCTGTCCTGGCTTCAAGGGGAATTTTGCTCCACCATTTAGGTGCCAAGACAGAGAAGAGTTTTGCCTTGGCTGAGTGGGAGCTGCCCACTCTTGAGGTTTGGGAGGCCAAAAAACATGAAGTGGCAGATCAGAGTGCACGGGAAGGATTGCAGGGTTTGAGTATATCCTGCAGGTAGGGAGTTGTAGTATACAATTCTGACAGTGTTTACACTGTATTTCTGATCAAACGGATGTTATTTTAACAGAAGAAAATAAGGACATTTCTACTTTAAGTGACCCCAAACTTTTGAGTGGTAGTGTAGGTGCAATTTTGTCAGCTTACTTGAAAGAAAAAGTATTGGTTGTAACATGTAATAACACCACATTATGTAATAACTTGACAAAATGTAAAACATGTTCACTTCATTATGTAATAACACCTGCAATTTGCAATAAACAGCTTGAATGCAACATGTAATACAATTCCCAGCATTTTGTAATACATTATTACATAATGTGGGACTTTTTTAAATGAAAATGTAATTATACAGTGCATTATGTAATAACCAACCAAATTGGATGTCTTCATTTATTGAACTTGTTTTGTTCTGTAGGATAGAATTCTTTCATTGACCAAAACTACATCAATTGTCACTGTATTCACTAACTTAATAGAAACTGTTCTTTAGTATTGCTGTACACAAATGTCAGGACACACATGCACGCACACATATACACACACAGCTCTGCCGTTAAAGATTATGCAAAATTTGACTACACAGAAAAAGTCAAAAAACAATACCAATATGAAACAATAAATTCTTTCAAGTTTTTTTTATTCTCCCAAGGATCAATTACAGTAAATTTTGGCAGAGAATATGTACCACACTGTGGTTAACAATACTTTGGATGAAAATATAGGACCAGTTTCGCAGACATGGATAAAGTCTAGTCAATGACATGAAAATCTAGTTCAATAGGATGACATATTAAATACTTAAACATCTCACTGGGTGAGAAAATGTATGTGTGTTTCAATTCTGTGAGTCTTGTGGTCAATGGGAATAGTTCACATATTTTCACATTTCCATGTTTATTGACTCATGCTTTTTTGGTAAGTTTGAGCATTTTGGAGAAATGCTTTCAGGCCTGATAGTTGCTGCAAATTTTCTCAAATGCTCAAACCTACCAAAAAAGCACGAGTCAATAGACATGAACATTTGAAAATATGTGAACTTTTAACAGAGTGAAGAAAAATTTAATTTTCCCGTCAGAAACGTTCTAAGATTATAATAGTATCTGCTAAGCTAGCGAGTGTTGTCATTGCTAAGCACATAATTATTTGCCTAAAAGTTTGAGCTACTCTACAGTATATTCTTGTCACACAGCTGGTATTAAGACGACACAGGCGCAGAGACGTAGGGGTGGTAATCCATTTTGTTTATTAAAATAAAAGGAACCAAACTGAAAGCAGCTTACCGTGACTTGGGTATAGGCTAAGGAGCAACAATAAACCATAATGATCCACAGAGTGTGGACCAACATTCACATAAATGTGTTCCCCAATTGGAGGCAAAGATCTTCACCTGCCTCCAATTGGGGAGACCAAACTTACATAGAGATGCCTAGAGGCATCTCTTTTTGTGCTGTCCTGACTATGGCCCCAGCTCAGTGCAGAGATGGCTAGGGGCATAGCCAGGACGTGACAATTCTAAATAAGAGAAACAACATTTTCTCACACTATTTATCATACCTTTCAACATGGTGCCTTTCAACTAATTTGAATAAGCTGAAGATATTTCATGGGTCTTTTTGGGGAGCCTTGTCTAAAGACTACCTGCTTTTTTGTGGCTATTTAGTTGAACAATAACGCCAAGGGGGGCACATAGGTCATAGGGGTCTTACGTAATATTTGGGAAGTTACATTTTGCTTAATTGTTAAAATTGTTACAGTAATGATGAAGACATTTCTTTTGGTTGGTTACAAAAATTACATTTTCATAAAAAAAGTCTCCCACATTTCATAGTAATCAATACATTATGTAATTATTTGTTACAAACGTTTGTGAAATGTTTACATATTGCACTCAACCTATTATATACAAAATGTGGCAGAATAATAAAACATTTGGGTGTTGTTACATAATGAAGTAATATTTGTACTAACAAACATAGAGTAAAACATTCAAGGGAATTTTGTGGCTTTAGTGAATGCTTTTGTATATATCCAAGTCAAGCATTTACTACTGGCTATAAATAAACTCCATGGGTGTCAGTGCTATAATTAATTTAAAAAGTGTTTCTAAAATGATAACAATTGCGTAAAATATGCAGAAAAGTTTAAACAACTCTTAGAAACAATGACATGTAGTAAAAGGCGATAAGTCCCATGATACACCATATTCACTTCACATGTTTGTGTGGGTTTTAACACCCTATACAGTACAACTGATCCGAAAGAAATGATTACCAGTTATTACCACTGTTGAGAAGGGCAGTGATGGCTTCGAGGCTTCATTAACATTCTTCTAGCAGCAGGATATGATGCTAGCATTGCTAACTCAGATTTTATTTTTCAAAATAATAGCCATCATTGAAATATATAAGGCAATGTAGTTAACAATCTAGTTTGTCAGTCTAGTCTGTCATTTTATGTTTAATGTCTGTTCAAATGTTGTTCTTGTCTGTTCTTTTTTACAGACTAGATTGTTAACTATATGGCCTTGTAAATTTCAATGATGGCTTTTATTGTGATAAAGAATATTTGGGTGCTGCCAGCATAATATCATGCTGCTAAAATGACGCTAATGAAGACTAATTTAGCCATCACTAAAGAAAAAAATAACAAAGTTGTTACCTTGACAAACACTTGGGTAAGTTACCTGGTGGTAAGAACCACATATAGTGATAGCATGAAAAGTGAGTTGGATTTATTCACAGTGCCATTAATGCAAACATCTACTGAGAATAATGCATACATTGAAATTCCACCTCTATCAGCAATATCTTTCAGCGCCCTTGGAGTTCATTCGTGCTGGGAATGGTGAAGATTACATTGAACTGAACAATACTTTGTTATGCCTACATGTGAAAGTCACTAAACGAGATCAAGTAATCTTGATGCTGAAGCATGTGTGGGTGTTATCAATTACCTCTTGCCACCATATTTTCACAAGCAGTTGTCTCTTTGGGTGATTGTTTGATAAGCTATAGTATCAGCGTGTGTCCCTACCAAGCTATTATGGAAACCATTGTTAATTATAGCTGTGAAACTTTTAAGACGGTTTTCAGTGGGTTTGTTTTCAAGGACACCACAGGGATGAGCTCTGCCTTAGAGATGTGTGTTACTGTGTCTGCAAATGAAGTAGTACCAACATCACTCTTTATCAAGAATCTGATAGTACCACTGGCCATAAAACCTCAACAGGCTTAAGAGCTATTCTCAACCAATGCAAATTACCAATTGAGAAGGTGTTTATGAAGACATTTATTTTACCTGTGGGTAGTTGTGTCTGTAATCAGGAAAACCTATTTTAGGACCTCTCACAGAATGTTTGCTGTCTGCTTGACAGCCAATGACAGTTTTATTTAAAACAGCCATTTTGGTCCAGTTAAATTGAAAGAACAATCAAGCTCAATGGAGATGGCTTAATCTGTGTCCGCAAAACCAGCCATCTGACCTAATGACAATGTATGTAGATGATCAGGAGTGGCTTTGCTTACTTTCCCAACCAGATTACATTTCATGATAAAAAGTACATACATTTTACCAATTGGCATTTGCTGCGGTTCAAGCCTTTGCTATTGTAGGGCATTGGCTGGCCACTGATATTACAAAAGACTGTCTGTGAAAGTCTGTGTCTTTTTGGAGTATTGTCTGCTAGTTTTCTGCTTTTGTCCTTTATATCAGCTCTTGTCGTTTTTGCCTTCATTGTATGTACTGTATTTAAATATGTAAATTCAATGAGCAGCGTAAAAGCATACATTGGATACATTGTCTTGCAGTGGCATTTGCGGTCGCTGTTATTTCATATTTTTTTTGCGAGGAGGCTCAGGCTTTGGAGGTGGCGGCTCATTATCAGATTCAGATGAAGACCTGACATATGAGACGTTGATTTTGGAATCTATTTTTGATCCTGCATCTGACTCCATCTCATCTTAATTTAGCAGAATCGTGAACTAAGTACTGTAAATTGTGTCTAAGTTGTATCTGACTTGCTCACCAAGTTCCAGTGGTGGGTAGTAATAAAATGAGTAAAAGGCTACAGTTTCAGAGGAACAAGTACTTTTCTAGTTACTTTCTAGGGGGTGTCTACTCTTGCTCAAGTATTTAAAAAATATAAATAAAATAAAAATCTTACTCTTTACTCCTTTACATTTTATCTACTATTTCGTAAATATCTTGTCTTCAGTCGTTTGTCAAAAAATATTCAGTTTTTTCATTTCCTGATTTGATTTAAGTTTGGTTGTTGCCTCCCGCTCCTATAAATCTGCATCAGAGTGCCAGCACAGACGTAGCAAATTAAATAACAGACACCAACACGGAAAGTTGTTAATTGGAGGACATTGACGAGGGAAATTCCAATCCCTAGTTGCACAACATGATTCTGTTAAATTTAAATCAGGTAACACAGTCATCATGAAATTATGTCTTTTTATTCCCAAAGATTCAACATCTATGCTTTCAAAAACTCATCATATCTCCACTTAGCCAGCTAAATCCTATTATTTTACCTATCTTTCTTTATTAAACTGGTTTGTCATTGCACAAGTACAAGTACAGTGTAACAACATGTTAGATTTTCTAATGATAATATTCTAGCTAACCTACAATATATAATAACACTACAACTTGATAGTGTATTTGTATTAGTGGTTCATTCGGCTAGACTTGCATTTTATTATTTAAAAATGCACTTCAGTTAGCAGCAAATTACCCAGTGTAGCTAGCTAGATTTAAGTTGAAAGCAATTGCAGCTAACCAGGTGACTTAGTTGCAATGCTGTCAGTAATTCCTCCCAAGACCTGACTTACAAACAACAAATATTTGATTGACAAGATGTACTGAGCATTACTACACAAGATGAATATTTTTTTTACCAGTGATGATGGCCTTAATTTGCTTGGGAAAACAAATGCCTATTTAAACATAAAAAATGCAGTTTGTGTTTATACTTTCTTGAATAATTTTTCCTTGTTTTTACTATGCCGTTATAATGCCTTGAACAAAATATTTAACTAGTACACATTTTTGAACAAGTACTCTTTTACTCTTGAGTAGTTTTATCAGGTGGTACTTCAACTTTTACTTGAGGTATATTTTAGGACAAGTAACGGTACTTTTACTTGAGTACAGACTTTCAGTACTCTACCCACCCCTGATGAGTTCAGATTATATAGCACCCCCTCATCAACATTCTTTTTCATTACATTTTTGATTAGGGGGTTGTTGCCCATCTATTGAAGTCATTGCTATTTAATTGCCAATCATTATATTAGATTAGATTCAACTTTGTCATTGAACAACAAGTACAGTATAACAAAATGCAGTTTGCATCTAAGCAGAAGTGCAAAACATTTACAATTGAAACAATTACGAACAATGTATATTATAAGTGGCATGTATTAATGTGCAAATTGAAGGTGCAAGGTGGCATGTGCCACAGGAATACAGGGATAGCAGCAATAAGGTCCCTGAGGTAGACATGCAGGCCTACAGGGAAGGACTGAAAAAGATTTAAACAACATGTACAACATTTCTAAGAATAATTTACAGTAACCTTTATGAACATATAGAAAAGTCAAAGAATGTCTGCTATCCCATTTATTAAAAAAAACGTATTTAGATTTACATTTTAGACTTACATATGATGAATTAGCATACACAAGAAGCTGAATCTCCTATTGTAAATCGGAAGCGTGTGATACATATGCTAAATTATCAAGTAGCCTATATCATTCATATTATGTTTCAATAGTAAACCTAATAAAATTGTTGAAATGTCATGGACATCTTGTATTTCATTTGTAAGTTCATTCAAATTCAACCAAGACTCTATCATTCATCTGGGAGAATGCAATATGATGTCATGCATTCAGGGAGGGGTGATTAGCGCCTGGGTACCACTTGGGTACCAATGCTTAGTGCCTTGGGCTGTTGGCTCGATTTAGTTGGAAAATTGTAAAAAAAAAAACATGTAAAGGTTCTCCAAATAGTTTTCCGTTTGTGTGTTTATATTTCTGACAACGGAACAATGTAATATATGCCTATTTAGTAATGGAAAACTAATGGAACTAATATTTTGATTACGATCTCAAACTACAATTCCCCTAGGCATTTGGCCGAGTGTTAAGGCCACTTCATTTTTCAAATGGTTGTTTAAATTTGCTCATGTCTGAAACAAGCATCTCAAACATGTCCTCACTTTAGTGCCATGTGTCATACTCAGCAGTAATCCCACACACAAAAATGGCAAATTGTTTTGTCAGTCATTTCATCACATGCCAAAGAGGAAAAACTTACTTGCAGAATCTTTCAATGCTTTGCTCATATCTTGTGCCATGTATGTTATCCGCTTTGTGACGATTCTGCGAAAACAAACTGACACTTTGGATCAATTTAGCTTTTTCTGGTGCAAGCAACTCTGCAGTGACAAGGAGACACTCAAATTCTCCTCCCGAGTGAGGCTTCAGTTTCTTTATAATATGCTCACTCACCATAAAACGTGCTTACATATATAAACCTATAAAGACTGCATTTCTTGTTAAAGAGGATAAACCAACAGGAATACCAGTGAGCTGTCTATGGGAGAGAAGCAAGCCATTGTCACGCTAAGAAAAGAAAGAAAATTAACCAGAGCCATTGGACAAACATTGGGCATAGAAAGCACAACAATTTGGAATGTCCTGAAAAAGAAACAAACTACTGGTGTACTGAGCAACAGATGTCAAACAGGACGGCCAAGGAAAACAACAGTTGTTGATGAAAGAAATATAGAGAGAGCTATGAAGAAAACCCACGAAGTGGCATCACCAACAACCTACACAGTGCAGGGGTGAAGGTATCCCAATCCACTGTTTGAAGAAGACTCAGAGAGCAGAAATATAGAGGCCACAGCACAAGATGCAAGCCACTCATCAGCAGTAAGAATCGGAAGGCCAGATTGAAATTTGCAAAGAAGTACAGAGATGAGCCGCAAAAGTTCTGGAACACAATCTTATGGACTGATGAGAAAGCACCAATATTAATCTCTACCAAAGTGATGGAAAGGCCAAAATGTGGAGAAAGAAAGGAACTGCTTATGATCCGAAGCATACAAGCTCATCTGTGAAGCATGGTGGAGGTAATGTCATGGCTTGGGCGTGCATGGCTGCTTCTTGAACAGGCTCATTCATATTTATGAATGATGTAACTGCTGATGGTAGCAGCAGACTGAATTCAGAAATGTACAGAAAAATGTTGTCTGCCAATTTACGGAGAAATGCATTGCAACTAATCAGGATGAAGTTTATCATGCAGCAGGACAATGACCCAAAGCACACTGCCAACAAAACAAAGGACTTCTTTAGGGGAGAAAAGTGGAAGGTTTAAAACTGGCCAAGTCAATAACCTGAGCTTAACCCAGTAGAGCATGTATTTCACCTCTGTGGGAGCTGAGCATTAACATCTACAATATGAATGTATGTTTCATTTGAAGTGAATGTGCCTAGATAATGAGAATAACAGGAAACCTCTCTGTTTAGATTATCTCTTTGTAGGTTGCGCTCTGGTAACCACAGGAATGTTCACATTGACCAGTTGGTATGGGGGTTACTGTCTTGGCTTTGCTAGGTAATCACGCCCCTCAATGTATTTAACAGCTTGTGACCAACATTACAGTGGAGAGAGACGAGAAGAATTTGAGCCTGTAACATCATCTGCTAATAGACTATATGCTGCAATAAACAATTGAGTTACTCTCTCCCTTGATAAGGGAACGCACGTTTTTATTACAACCACTATACGAGGGCTGATTTCTAACACCTCCTTAAGAGGAGACTGAAGAGAGAAACATCCCAAAACAAACACGAAATGAAAGAAGCTGTGGGAAAAACATGTAATAGCATCACCAACGAAGAATGCAACAGTTTGCTGATGTCGATGGGTCGCAGGCTTGAGGCAATTATTGCAAGCAAGGGTTTTGCCACCAATTATTAAATGTTATTTACTTTAAGATTATTTGTTCCTTTACTTTTGCTCACCAAAAAATGCTGTGGTCTAATATAAACGGTGATAAGTCCTAAGTTGTTTAACACATCTAAATGTGAATACCAGGAAATTAAAGCTGAAATTCTGATGTGATGTCTTATACTCTTCTTTTGAGCTTAAACCCAAATGTCTTCGTTGACCAACAAAACCAAAGGAATTTGACTTGCCATTCCAATATTAGAGGGGACTGTATTTTTTATGAATCTATGAATTGGCCTGGGGTCTGATCTAACGGTATCGTTGGCCATTTACGGCCCATGGAACGGATATCCCCCACCCCTAACAGGAAATTTGCTATTATTGTTGTTGGCACACCAATTTCTTGGATGTTTTGGAAATTTTTTGATCAATTTATGAAAAAGAAATCTGCGTTGCAAAAACTAGAGTCAGCACTAAATTATTACAGCTCATTTGTGCATGCATTAACAATGCAAGCAAACAAGTAAACAAACAGACATGCCTAATAAGAAACAGCTTTGTAGCCAGCTGTCCAAACACATTGACATTTCTAAATGGTTCGTCCGTTATAAATAAATATACTGTAGCGACCTTGGAATGGCCACTACTCGCCCCTCCAAATGGGATATCCCTATTTGGAGAAATGGGTTTGAGACACTGCCTGCCAGACGCTACAAAATACTCATATAAAAGATGACAGTCTCCACTTTAACCTCACAGTTATGGTGTCATTTCAAATCCAGCCAAAAACACTACATGATTTTCACGGTCCAAATAGTTTTGAAATAAACTGGCAGTTTCTTATAACACGGGCATTTAAAAGTTATTTTCAGATTGTCAGACATTGAGTGTCCAATTTATCCAATCAGCATGTGTTGTTGTTATAACTTTTTCTTCTCACAAAAATGCTTGAGAGATGTGCTACCAGCTCACAGAATAGGAAGTTCTCTGTATTTGATTAACCAACTTCCTTATATTTTACAAGGCTTAGTTGCACTGAAGCAACTGTGGCTCTTTACTAGTCCGATGCCTGGGGGTAGGAAAATCTTGCTCAGGGCCACCTACTGACACAAACCTTTGCTTGTATATGTTTAATTTCAGTTTTGGTAGTGCAGTCAGGGTAAACAACATTGATGAAGAAATCAGCAACACACTTAACAGAATCAAAAGAATACTATCTCAGACAGAACAACAGAAGAGATTGAAGCATAATAAGGCATATGAGACTCAGCTCAACCACAGTGATAATCATGCATCACGATTATGTACTTTGACTTCCCTGAGCTCATTTCAGAATCTGTCAGCCAATTAGTCATTTTCATCGCCATATCTTAGCATTGAACACATGCAGTGTTTGGGTTTGTGCGCAAGTGATTGTCTTAAAGGCTTTCTTTGTTTAAATGATCCCACTTAGAAAAACCTATAAATAAGAGCCATTTATGAAGAACAACATTGTGGGTTTTTGTTATATGTACCTAAAATGTTCCAGTTGGAGAGACAATTCGGAACCAGCATGAATTTAGCAGTCGATTTCAATATTAAGCCCAAATGTCACCGTTTACGGCCCATATGTTCTGTTCCATTCACTCCCATGCATTGTAGCTCCAGCATGAATAAACACAAGTTTATTTATTAGTGCATTTTAGCCATTAATGTCATTACCATTCAAATTCCTTGTATTGTATGTCTGGTCCCCAAGTGGTGCAGTGGGTCTAAGTCACTGCCTCGCAGTACACCTGTGCCTGGTGTTTGCATTCTGGTTGCGGCATACCAACAGTGCTCGGGGTCTGACAGAGAGCACAGCATGGCCACATTTGAGTGACATATACTGCCCAATCACAGCATAAATCCCACTAGCTCTACGTAAAGCCTCACCAATTCTATTTTTGCCTGAAAACCATATCTATAAATATACAGGCCCAATCCCTTCTTTTTCTCGCTTTCATAAAAAATAGCCCAACTGAGTGGGAAACCGCCCCATCTGGCAACACTGAGAGGGCAGGACAAATTGACTAACTGGAGAAGAAGATAAAGAGTCTCATACATTAATCATTTATTTTTTTATAGAAATTCACACTGCCGAAGCTCCCAGCACTTCCATTCTATACAGACAAGGAGGTGACTGGAGGGAAAGGGAAATTTGCACGGTGGTGTTCCAGTATGTACCACTTTGGCATTGGGCCATTATCCTCTGATGGGGTCATCTCTTTTTGCCTCCAAAGCATTCCAGTCAGGAGCAGAGGTTGGACATCATGTGATCTCTCTAAAAGAAGTGGGTGTAAGATTCTTGGCTTGGAGTTCTTTGAAATGTTTGCTTCCCACAAGGCATCCTATTAGAGTGCCCTACTTTCAGCTACAAGGCAAACATAGGCTGTTATTTAGGATGCAACCCAGACTCCCACATCTCTCATTTGCCAGCTCCCCTATCATACTGGTTTGAAAGCCTATTCATGGGCATGGAATCTTGCTCTTCCCTTGCCCCACAAACACTCCACTCTTGGCTCCGGTAATCTGGCTCCTTTGGAGGGTGAACAGACCCCTGCATTAAATCCAGTCCCGTCCCTGGCCCCCTTCATCGGATTGTGATGGGCAGAGCAGGAGCAATGATGAAAGAGGTGAAGGGGAGATGGAGGATGAGGCTTCACCTCTTTCCCAAATCTCATTATGCACCCCACCAGGATCCCAGTGTGCACCTCTCTATCTGCTGTTCAGCTCTTTAGCCCTGGTTCTGCTGAGCATAGACACATGCTCCCACCCTCCCTTCCCCTGTGTTTCTCTGTATTCGCATTCTATCTGTCATTATACCTAGCTATGTATTTATATGTCTGCCACATTAAAATACTACAGGAATCCCTCCCATCCACTTGCAAAGGGCTGAGATGATTTGCAACAGCCTTGTGGTGACTACCCGACTGTCACTATGCCTTGACATGTATACAAACTTGGGATACAATGGCACAGATGCATTGTGATACAGTGCCTTGGACATGTAGCCCATTCAGGAGCTCCTGGAATATTTTCTTATCCATATTCAACTGCTCCCTTTATCTTTGGTATCCATTTTTGATTAGGTATAATATCTAATCTGACCTCTTGATTTCATGTTTTATTTTTAACTTGAAACCAATGTTTCTCAATGGGAGTGTTACCGCCCCCCCAGAGGGCCTTCAGAAGACAGCGGGGCGCTGGAGGCAATATTTTGGGCCGTAAACGGTGACATTTGGGCTTAATATTGAAATCGACTGATAAATTCATGCCGGTTCTGATTGTGACCGTTGAACTGTGCTTGAGAGGCGTTTGTTTGAAAGTAAGTTCATACCAAAGATACAATATGATACGAGTTTAAAGTTTCAGCTTCTTGCAAACACTTTTTTGTAACATTTAAACGTGCCAGTTTACACTGCGACCGGACGCAATGGTGTATCGTAACTCTTCTTCTCTTCAGTGTTTGCCAACCTTCTTGTGCCTTCATGGGAACGGGACGTCAGTATATCATCTATAAAAGTTCACGTACATTTGGTTTACAGTTTAAACTCTGGAAAATGGATGCTCTGTTTCTTGGTATTACCCGTGGAAGAATTTATTTCATTTACAAGCGTTAATTTCTCTGAGGGATACACAATGAACGCCTTGTTATCGTAGTGACACATTTACAAGAGGGATATACCGCTGTCGGTCTTCCCCTGAATGCAGCTTACCATCCAGCATCCAGACTCACATTACAACACTATTCAGTACAAGTGGCTTTGTTGACATGACTTAAATCAAACCAGGCACAGGGTTCACACTAACTTTCAAAGGTTTTAACTTATTTCCTTTGAAAGTTAATCCTTCAGATTTTCCCCTTTGATAAGTGCCAGCTTGTTTTCCGTTGGAACAATTAATAAGAATGTTTATTGTCTGATTGGCTGTTGTTTAATTAAGATTTGAATGTTAAATTGCTAGCTGTTTCTGAACGGTTGCTTGTTGTTTCCCTGAAAATCTGTTGTTTGTTATTTAATTATGTGTTTTTTTATGATTTTTTATGATAACAATAATAATTATTGTTATTATTATTAGTATTATTATTATTGTTATCATCAAAAATAGTATAATTAATATTAATAATCAGGGCCCAGTTTCCCAGTAGCGTAGCAATTACAATGGTATATCAATGCATGTAGCATTAGTTGGGACTTTGTTATGACAGACTTACACCTGTTTCCCATACCACCATTTAGATCGCTCTTTATAAAGTGCATCCTAAGTGCCAGGTTACGGCCATCTGGATTGAAATTAGGCCATCTTTGGGGTTTGTAATGGAATTATGAGTATGTTTTTAAATGTAGCCTATTTTATTTTGATAGAGCCTGTTTGCTTATCAGAAGCATTTAATATCACTGGCAATGTATTAAACTACTTAGGCATCAACAAGAACATTTAAAACTCAAAGAAGTATAGACATTTATGATGGACGAAGATGTTATTTGCAACCAATGGGAGTGTACTTCGGTCAATCAAAATCATATCTCCTGAAATGGATCACGTGACATCCAATAATCAGTTCCCCCGGTAGCTATATAGACCGTAAGTTAGCAATCAACACGATTGGTTAACTGGGAATATAAAGTATAGTGAGAAAAATATATTATGTTTGTAATACATATGGAACGCAAGAGAAAACATGCATTCTGGCATGTTCTTCAATGTTAAACTTGACGAGGTAGCGGCACCAGCACCTATTCGTCAAATAATAGCAGCAGTACGATGCGTGTTATTTTGAACACTTTTTCTTAAGTAGCCTATTTCTTGTTTTAGCTATGTTTTTTTTTTCTTCAGTTGACCAATTGCATTCAGTTATATTTACATACAGTCATGTACTTATTTGCCTAAATAAATGTGTCTAAATCAAACAGTTTTGATACGTTTTATCCGTTCTATTGCCTTGATATTATCTATTTTCAATCACTCGTGTTGAGGTAGGCACTATTTCAAATGTTAAGATGGACTAACGTGTTGTCCTGAGCAATCGTTAATTAACGAACGATGTTACGCACAACTTCAGTAACGATGCTTTCGACAATCGCACTGATAAAATAAGGAGGCACTTATGTGCAGCTTCCACTCATCTTCGTGCTTTGGGAAACCAGACCCAGGGCAATTAGTCTACATCATATTTGACGGGGGCTGGTTAGGGACCTGGATAATGAATGGGGGGCACTGGCCCAAAAAGGTTTGAGAACCTCTGCGATTCTAAACTAACTCAACTGACATAATTACTCCCATTTTGAAGGGTAGACAGAGAGAATATTATTGCAAGTTTAATTATTAAGTAACAAAAGAATATATTTGTCATTCAATATAATGTTCTGACAAAAAGTGTATCAACTTTCCAATATTCAGGAGATTGAAAAAAAACATCTTGTGACATATTTGTATACTGTCATGGTACGGTGAGGACCGTGCAAACCCAGTTCCCGTCACTCCACAAACACATCTTGGACTTGTTTTGTGACACATGTCTTTAATTATTCACACCAGGTCCCAATCATCTCATCATTATGTGTTAATATTTGTCTCCTCTGCTCCCCTCACTTTTCGATCATTGTTATTGATCGAAAAGTGAGAAAAAAAAAAAAAAAAACTTAAAGCAGCTCCAGTGACTGGGTTGGGTAGCATACAGCAACAAAACCAAAATGAACCACACCAGAGTGAGCAAACCTTCTACTTAAATAGGTTCCCCAGTTGGAGGTGTTGAAGCTTAACCTG
Organism: Esox niger; assembly: GCA_016801105.1. Taxonomy (NCBI): domain Eukaryota; kingdom Metazoa; phylum Chordata; class Actinopteri; order Esociformes; family Esocidae; genus Esox; species Esox niger. Next base: position 25,004 of record JACXGJ010009054.1, read on the forward strand.
CTTCACCCGAATATGTTGATGAGATGAAGTCAATAAGGAAGAGAATAATATTATAATCAATAATCAGCCAATTTTATTGATTACACAATCAGATATATCTGGAGACAAGCTTACCAACAAGTCTAAAGTTCCTTCCCCTCGCTGCGGCTTTATAGCCTTTCTAGTTCCCGCCCCCTCCCTAATTTACCCCCTACCTACATATTCTTTCTTACTCGCTAGGGCGTGAGTACTCAAATTCCTCCTTG
>JACXGJ010009055.1:0-25250 GCA_016801105.1 Esox niger
GAGAGGAGAGGTAGAGGGGCATAGAGAGAAGAGCTAGAGGAACATAGAGAGGAGAGCTAGTGGGACATGGAGAGTAGAGGTAGAGGGACACAGGGCAGATAGAGGGACTTTGAGAGGGAGGATACAGGGACATGCGCACAAAGACAAACACACTGAGATCAAACACACCTCCACAATAGCTCTTTGTGTTCCGTAACCATGGTTGCTGTCAGGTTTAATGCCTAGCAAAATGTGACCATGAGACAAACTTTTGTGTGCATGGACCTGGTAGTGTGTGGGGGAGGCCTGTGTGTGTTTTTCCTGTGTGTTAGAATAAAGAACCCTCTTCCTTTTTAAACAGTAATTCCTGCTCTATCAGCATCAACGTAGTTAAGATAACCACAATACCAGCAGAGCGTAGAGTCTCTACAGATTCACTTCATCAGTATTGACCTACCATGGCCATCTGCAGCTTTACAACTCTTACCACACAGAATGGAACTAGCTAAAACAAACTACGCACGCAAACACACAAACATCAACAAGAAATCAGAAATTGCTCACTTTTAGAATCCAAAGTTTGTCCACAGGTGATGAAACACCCATGGGTGAAGTCATGGTAATAAATATGCTTAGTCATTGGTAAATTAACTCTAAGGAACTGACAATGGATGCAGCAACAGTTGGCTGAATTTAAGTCAGTGGCTTAAATGCCCATTCATCCTCCCTGTACACAACATTCTAACAGGCATCCAGCCTACTTCAGTGTTTGTCAGACATCTCCTGGGGACCAACATCCCTGACATGTGTTTGACTTATTACATCTTAATCAACTTGTCTGCTATTGCTACTACAATGAATAAGCCCTTGACTAGTTGATCCAGATTAGCTAGTTAAAGGCTACATGACAATTGTGAGGATTCTGGTCTGTTGAGACTGGTTTACATGACTGTTATAGCGCTCACTGTTGCCCCTAGTGGCTGGTTTTCAAAGCATATAGAATTGTTTGGGACCCAGGAGAAAAACTCAAATTTTGAAGTAAATCAGGCGTGAACCATATTCACATATATACACATATGTACACACATGAGCAGACACACACACATAAACATATGTGTGTATGTATATATATACACACACCCACACACACACACACACACACACACACAAACACACAGTCAGGTCAGTAGTTGGGTGTCACACCCTGTCATTCCAGATTAAGTTATGCAAAGTGAGGCGGTCGGCCAGCCAACCCCTGGGGCTTAACGAGCAGGAAACACTAATTGGGTCAGCCCGCTGATTGCCATAATTGCTACTGTGTGTGTGTGTGTGTGTGTGTGTGTGTGTGTGTGTGTGTGTAAGCTTGAACATCCTGATACAGAGCAGAAAGGATAAGAGCAGAAGGAAGATGAGAGAAAGGGAGAAAGTGTTATATGACCACAACCTAAGATTGACATCAATTCTTACTCACTGCAAACATCAAACATACATTTGTCTGTCTGTGTGTCTGTCTGTCTGTGTGTGTGTGTGTGTGTGTGTGTGTGTGTGTGTGTCTGTCTGTGTGTTTGTGAAGTTAAGTAGAAAGGTAAGTATCTGAACACCATGTTTAGTAAATATACTGGTGCCGTGCCTCATCACTCCACATTAGGCTAAACAGTAATCCACCTGAATCAAACTGTACATATTAAACAGTTTACTGTTTCTGTTTGCTGAACCCAGCTCATCTGCTGAACAATATCAATTTATGGATTGCATCTGCCACTCAGTCGAGTCGTTGCCATGGTCACTAACTTTCTATAGACGCTGTAGTCATTGATGATCAGAAATTGAAAGGGCTAATTTCTTAACAAGGGCTAATTACTGTTTTGTCTAAATTACACTTTAATGGCTTGGAAATTTGACAGTGTTGCTAAAGTAGCAATAATTGGTACGACTTTACATTACATATCTTAACGCATAATGACACAGTCAAAACAATGTCATAATATTTAGTAACTGCTGGCATAACCTGTCATAACCTGTTATAATGGTGTAGTAACACTGTCATGACAGATACATTTGTATAATGTGTATTTAGGTATTCTAAGTAAAGTGACACAGAATGGCCATAATGATTGTAGATATTGTCATGAAGTGTATTGTGTTAACACAGGATGTTAACACCTTAATGACATTAGTTTTGCCATGGATCAACACTAACATGAATTACCATTACTTGTAAATAGGTGTAAAGTGTGTTTGTGTGTGTGAGAGAATGATTAAAAATTAAACAGTGTTGTGTCTAAATATTTGACGGCAAGGGTACAATTTGTTTTGCTATAGTTAGTTATCATTGGACAAGTATGTACTTCACATGGATTATTACATATGTTCAAATTAGCTTGCTTGGGTGTGAGGGAGTAAGGAGTTTTTTCCAGCTAATAGGGCTCCCAGACAATGCTCGGCAGTTTCGATTGTAAGATATCTAGGTAGTTAGTGTTCATTTGTTATTTTATTTGCATTCTGAGGATACTAGCAAGCTAGCTAGTTGGCTAGGACCAAGCTCTATGATGTTGGTGACTTGTGCTCAGCTATTAGCGGAAGTTATATTTAGCTATCTAGCTACCTACTTATAATGCTTGTAGAATATATCAGAAAAACTGAAAGAGCTGTCACCATGTGCTTGCTGTGTTCAATTGGTTTCAGAAAAAATATCTAGATTGTTTTACATGAGCATGTGGCCTGATGGACAGGAACAGTAAGTTGAGTTGCCAGACTATGCCAGATGTGAAAATACCAGTGTTGGCAAAGTATATGTCCACTGAATATGCAGCCTGATGCACAAGCTCCATTTCATTGGAAAAATTCTATGAGCAAAATGTTTTTATTTGTGAGTATCTTTGTATATATATATATATATTAATATGTCGGATCAATATATCACAATACATTATGACAAGTTATGTCAGCGCTTATTACATGTTATGACCAGCGATTGACATTGGCAAAAATAAGTGCCGGAACTGCCAAATTATACATAAGGCTATGTTCATCAAAATGTATGTGTTAATAAAGCTTGTTCCAATAAGGCTTGCTCTTTTGCTCAAGAACGGAACTGGAATGCTGTTTGCTTAAAATAAAGTAAACGTAACGGGTCAATATCATTTTAAGTTTACAAAAATGTGAAGGGTGGAGTAATGTGCATAATCTGTTTTGTCTCTATAGCTAGGTCTTCCCAGTTCTATCCTTTCCTCTCTCATTAGTTAAAAAAACATTTGCACCATGGTTTTTTCTTTTTGCATCAATACCAGTGTTACAGTTGGTATTCAGCCATTGTGCACTCCCTTTTTAGGGCAGGATGCATTGCAGTTTACTTTGTTTTCAGATTTTTGGGTTGGATCTTACCCTGTTGCCCTGCTAGGTCTCTGTGGTCTGTTTGAATGTGTTAACAGAGCCCCAAAATCAGCTGGCTTATGGGGCTCTTCTCCAGGTTCATCTCTTTGAAGAGGAGGGCTTAGTTATGGAAGGTTTGTAAATCACTTTCTTTTAGGTGGGTGTAAAATTTAACAACTCTTCTGGATTTTGATAATTAGCGGTTATAGTCCTAATTTTGCTCTGCATGCATAATTTGGGGTTTTGCGTTTTGCTCTGAGAATGCTTTTGCACAATTCTGCTTGCACAGCAGATGTTTATCTCCTTGAGTGAATGAATGGTTGGTAAGTGGATCGCAGACCTGACAACTATAGCGGCCAATGGATTCTGTGACTGATTAGAGCAGGGCCATTTACATTTGACCCTACTAGGGCTGGTTTTCTGTTGTACCTCATTGTTAATTGCACCCACCTGGTGTCCCAGGTCTTAATAATGCACTGATTGGGGAGTTGCAATGAAAACATGGAGTAGCTTCAAGGTCCTGATTTGAGTATTGTTGGATTTGAGTACAGTATTTTAAGCCAAATCCTAATGTCTGATTATTTTTTAAAGTGCAGAAGTCCCTTCCCAGGTCACTCACAGTCTTATTGAAGTTACCTTTGGCGTTGATAACTAGGTTGAGGTAGGTGTTATTCTTAGGCAGGTGTAATTCTTCGATTTCATGGAGCTGTGGCATATTTATGGGGCTTTGTCTAGGTGGCAGTTATAGTTGTACAGGATATACTTACTGTTAATTTTCATCTTAACAAAAATGTTCCTTCACCTGACATGCTAGCGTATCGAACATAAATGTATGTCGACCTGTGTTGTTTGATCAATTGAGATCAAACGCACATCCTTCTGGGGCCAAATAAAGCATAATATGTAAGGATAGCGCCTTACATATTAGAGTCTGCTGTCCATACTGAGTCCTCTGATTCTGACCAGATTGTCAGGACACCGAAGGCATTTGATTTCTACGTTCAGCAGTTCAAGGCCTGGCAATGTAGACCTCAAGCAAGTCAAGCCAAGACAATGTAGATACCCAGCAGGTCAAGCAGGTTGTATGCTTTTCTCTTGATAGTGTTTACTATTCTTTTGTGAAAAAGTCCTCAAGCCAATGTGAGGCAAAAGCTTTTTTTTACAAAGCACAAACCTTTTTTTTTTATTAACAAAGCACAACCTTTGTTTGAAATATTGGAAAGAAGCCTGAGCTGAGTGTAATGTTAAAGAGTTTTAGAATGGTTTATTTGAATTAGTTGAAAATATTTAATTCAATAGACTTTTCTGATGTGTCTTAATTTGTTGATGTTACATTGGTTTTGAGACTGTGGTTAGGATCTGGGTGGGCTGTTCTGTAGTTTTTTGTGTAGGTAGCGTTACATTACTGTAGAGGCCAGCAACCGCTGGCCCACAGACAAAAATCAACCTTCAAGCTATTTTTGTTGACACCCACCCACTGTCTTTGGTTGGGATTTTTTTGGTCAGATATTAGCTAAGTGTCTTAAAGGGCCTTTAAGATATCTCTTCCCAAGTATTCCAACAAAAAATATTAAAATATTATTACAATTATAACTGAACAGTTGTTTAGTTATGATTACTTAGTGCATGGAATTACAATTGAAAACATTAATCTTTGTAATAAAGATAAAGAAAAATGAATCGGTTTCTTATGAGATGTCCTCAGCAGTCGTTTTCTGTGCAAATGTTACAGGGAGGGGGTGGGGAGGTGACGTACACTCTAACTGTTCTAAAGGACAAGGTGTAGCCTACAGGTGAAATTATTTTCCAGTGGTTATCTTTCTGTGCATTGCGCATTGCCTTGTAGCAATCTGTGCGCAGTAGGTTATTGTTTAGCCTAATGATGATTGACGAACATTAAAACGTTTATTCATTTATTATACCGGCTGTGTAAAATTGTTGATAAAATTGGTGCCCATTTAATTATTTTCACCTACACACTGGTGAAACCCTCGGCGGTGAGACAGTGGTAAGACTCTCAGTGTTGAGTTCCTTGGTAGTGAGACATTAGGTGTAAAGAACCTAGGTGGTGAGACCCACTGTGGTGAGACCATTGGCGTTGAGTCCCTTGGTGGTGAAACCTTTAGGTGGAGAGACCATTGGTGTTGAGTCCCTTGGTGGTGAAACCTTAGGTGGTGAGACCATTGTCGTTGAGTCCCTTGGTGGTGAAACCTTAGGTGGTGAGACCATTGGTGTTGAGTCCCTTGGTCATTGGTGGTGAGACATTAGGTGGTGAGACCATTGGTGTTGAGTTCCTTGGTCATTGGTGGTGAGACATTAGGTGATGAGACTATAGATGGTGAGACCCTCTGTGGTGAGACCCTTGGTCCAAGCCTGGAAACACGTCTTGGAGTTGCATGTTTTCTGATCTGTCTCAATCGCACTCTTTCTGCTCTCTTTTCGGTAACGGCAAGTGTAATGTCCCAGGGTTTGGCCTCCTCAGTTATATGTAATCTTTTAATGAACATATAATAACACTCAGCTAGAAAGCACAGAGATTAAGAGACACATGCACACAAAAGCGCACACACACACACACACACACACACACACAAAAAGAGTAAGGCATGTGTATCCTAGCAAGGTCTATGATTAACTTCCTTATGTGAGGGGTTTGGGACAGTTTCGCTGGTGGCGTATAACATGTACACTCCCTCAGTCCTAATTGCCATCGTTCGTCAGTATTTCCCTGTGAAACGCACATCCACATTCTCATCCCTCTGAGATGCTAGTGAGTGTGGCGTAACTAACGAAGCAGGGCAACAAAGGCATTGCAGGACTGGGGTTAGCCAGTCTGTAAGGTAGCTAGCGCTCCAAACAGGATTTTAGGGTTTAGTCTCCCACTGAGAGAGAATAATGAGTGTATGTTTCTAATCTGTGTGATTGTGTGTGTGTCTGTGTGTGTGTGTGTGTGACAGTGCTAAGAGAGAATAATGAGAGTGTGTTTCTAATCTGGGCCCTAAGAGACTGCTGCTCTCTGCTCCTCTCACTGTTACAAATCAGCAGGCCTGCCTCCCCTCTCTTTCTTTCTCTCTCTCTCTATCTCTCTATCCCTCTGCTTCTCTCTCCTTTCTTCACAAGCTAATTTAGCTGGGGGCTTTGATGCTTTCTCCTTAGAGCCTGTGTTTCTCATATCCAAATGCAGGGATTATGGGGGCTTTTCTGCTCTAAACCTTGATTCATCCTGTTTTCTCTCCTTTCACACACTGGAGTTTTTCCGACCCCAGAACCCGGCGTGAAGCCGTAACAGAGACTTAACAGCAGCAGCATTGTTGATGTGTTTTTGTGTTAGTGCTTGTTAGCGGTTGTTAGCCCGGGCGCTTAGCCCTTTGTGGGGTGTGTGGTGGCACGTTGGGGGATACATGTCATTGCCAAAGAGGGAAGAAGAGGGATGTGGCAGTTTAGATTAGTGGAGTAAAAATGAAAGAGGAGAGAAAATTAGATGAGAAGAAAGAATTGGGGGAGGTAGAGAAGAGAGAAGAACCATTTAGACGCTTAAAGAAGGGAGAGATGGGTGAGACGTGAGAGAGAGTAGAAAGAGAGAGGTGAGAGCAGCAGAGTAATGTGGCAGAAGATAGATAGGGGAGAAGGGAACAGAGGAGCCCTGGATCTGGTTTTAAGATTCATTAGCAGGAATAATGTGAAATAATGTGGAGTGAAGCGTGGTCTCTGGGTGATATTTCAAATCCCTTTTCTAGGGAGCGTGTGTGTGTTTGCGTTTGCATCTGCCTGTGTGTGTGTGTGTGTGTGTGTGTGTGTGTGTGTGTGAGGGAAAGAGAGGGAAAGAGAGAGGTCTCTGGGTGATATTAGAAACCCTTTGTAGGGAGCGAGACTGTCACTTCTAAGTGTGTGCGTGATGAAAGCGAGTGGTAAGGAGCAGACACAGGCAGCATGCTCCCAAAGTGACAGAGGGAGCAGAGAGACAAGCACTCTCTATAGACCTTCAGTAGACGCACACGCACGCACACACACACACACGCACGCACACACACACACAACCCTCATGATCCTCCACAGATCCCATGAAGAACTCAGTGGATTAGGTAGCTTGGGCTCCACCGGGAGCCCTATTACAGACGTGAATACACACAGACACATACACACACACACACACACACATGTAGGCACAGCCACATAAACAAAAAGAAACACACACACACACATGCATTCAAACACACACACACACATTGACTCACCCCTCTCAGATATTAACCCATAAAAGCCCTCACCGGGTTCTTTGTGCTTCCATTGCTACCCTCTCATGTTCTCCACCAGCTCTCTTTCTGTCGAGGAGTCTCCTTAGTTCCACAGCTGTGATTGAGAGTGAACTCTGACCCTCCTGGCTCTCTGGAATTCCATACATGGTACGTCTGTGACCCTGTGACCCCCGCACTCTGCTCCCTTTTCATTGGCTGCCTGCAATTCACCCAGCTCTCTGAGGCAAAGTGCCGCCAGTCAGAACCAGAAGGTAAAAGGTCAAGACTTGTGGAAATGAGGCGATGGAGTGCTCGCAGTCTTTTACAGCATGGCAACAATACGCTCCATTGAACATGTACACAACAACAAGTGGTAAATCACACACTCATCCACTACACACACACCATACAACTCATAACAGACAATACACACATCCATAACACACATACCACACAGTTCATAACAGACAATACACTCATCCATTACAAACACACACCATGCAGCTCATAACAGACTAAATACACTTATCAACTACACACACACCACACAGCTCATAACAGAAATAATACACTTATCCAGTACACACACCACATAGCTCATAACAGACATAGTACATTCACTGAGCACACCAATACACGTAACCACACGCTCACAACATGGCTGAGATTCTATTTGAGAAACTCTAATAATAAAATTTCTGGACAATTCCCGGCAAATGACTCCTGTCCAAAACTTCCCTGAAAAAATTCTCCCACTCTGAAGTGAAAGTTTTAATCCGCCTCTCCATCCCCACAACCCCCTTCACCGCACGTACCTCCTCTCGATCTGCCAGGTGAAGGCCTGTCTCTGGGGTGTCAGAAGTGACAGTAGCAGGCTGTCTGGCTGCTTGATCAAGGCTGTGTTCTTGGCGTGTTACATGGAGGAACTCTCCTCTCGTAACCTACTAAGTCACTGCTCCAGGACATCTGACAGCTTGGAGTGATACGCACAGACCAGGTCCAGACCCTCGTTTCCTCTCAACCTTTCTAGTACTTCTTCAGCCGACTCATCAGAGGGTGACTACTCTAGCTCTCCCTTCAATCCTTCTGGCTTTCCACACCTCTGCAAATGCACTGGAGAGTCTTAAGACAGTAAACCAAAACTTCACAACACACGGTACGTTTAAAATAACCCCAACTCCCTTCCATCCATCCACTCAGTAACGCACTCCATCTTTCTACCCCATCTCATCGATACATATCTGAAACACATTGTACATGTATGTATGTGAGAGAGAAAGAGAGAAAGGGAGAGACAGAGAGAGGGAGAGACAAAGAGAGAGAGACTGGGAGGGAGAGACAAAGAGAGAGAGGGAGAGAGAGGGAGAGACAGAGGGACAGACAGAGAGAGGGAGAGACAGATGGAGAGGACAGAGAGAGAGGGGTAGTGAGTGAGAGCGAGAGAGAGGGAGAGAGAGGGAGAGGGAGGGAGGGAGAGAGTGAGTGGGAGAAAGAGGTGAAGGAAGCCAAAAATAAGTGTCATGCCAGTGGACAGGCAGTGATTAAGGATTTAAGTGATCATCCTGTGGCTGACAGTGAACCAGCTATTATCTAGCAGGAATCAAACAGCACTCAAAGCCCTCTGAGACGCTTTCCGTCTATCCCCGTCTCTCTCCCTGTCTCTCCCTCTGTTTCTCTCTAAGTCTCTCCCTCCATCTTCCATCTCAGTAGCCATGCTAACATAAAAGGAGACGTCAGGACCTGATGGCTGACAAGAAAGAGAGAGTTGGAGAGAGAGAGAGACAAAGAGGTAGATGGAGAGTTGAGCGTGTGAGCGAGTAGAGACAGGGACACGTAAAGAGAGGGAAAGAGAAAATATAAAAGGGTGAAAAAGCTAGAAAAAAGAAAGACAGGGGGAGGTCTTTATTTTGCTGTTACCTCAGGGACTCTGCTGATGTGTATTGTGGTGTTACAGCCCTGCACTACAAAGACATGCTCTGTTTGTTTTTGTGGGAAAAACTTGCCAAGGGAGCCTGTGTGTGTGTGTGTGTGTTTGTGTGTGTGTGTGTGTGACAGGCAGAAGAAGACATCCAATAGAGGTGACGACAGAGGTCAACATCTCACTGGCAGGCTGCTTTTATCAACAAGCTATAAAGAACTCACTTCAGTTTCAGAAATGAAAATTCCCTTTGGAATTCAGGTAACATGGTTAATCTGTGGAAATGTTCTAGTGATTAGGTTGCAAGGTAAGGTTTGGCAAATGCTTACAACAAAGCAGAAGATTTTAAGAGCCCACCAGCCCAAATGCCCTAGCAAAACACCAGCCTACTTGACTGTGACAATGTTTACAATTACTCCACTCTTATCAGGTGGGAGTCCTCAGGTTTTGTTTTAGGATCTTACTGTGGTTTGCAGTGCTGTCTGTAGATACACAATTGTATGTGTTCAAAGATTGAATGCCAACATACATAATCAATGAGTATGACGTGTATAACACAGACTCCCAAAAGAGCTTTACTGATTTCTATCACTTTACTACCTCTGTCATAATATTGCTCCTGACAACATTATCACAGAATCATGAAAAGTATTGATGCAGGTGCTAAAACAGAAAGCTTCACAAGATTTTATATTTGCCGTTTTACTTTTGTCTACAGCCTGGGCAGAAGACTTTGCCCTAAATAGAATTCAGCATTCACTCAATTGAATCTTGCAACCCACAGCTCCTAACAGGATACTGTAATAGTGTTTCTAATGGCTGTGAGTCCTTAAGGAGCTGCATTTTCTCCTCTACTCCCCACACTCCCAGACCAGCTCTAATAATAAAGGGGACAGGAGCCAGAGAGGATCCTTTGAGGGTGCAGTGGAGGGCGGATGACCCACTTACCCACTCCCCAGGCTGTGTCTGGGCCTATGGGCAACCCACTTATACACCTACTGTCATTTACACACGTGCAAGAACAAATGTGCACACACACATACACACAGCTAAAGACTGTGTCAGCCCTGGACTAAAGGCCTCTGCTCAGGTCAGAGTCAGGGTTAGGGGAGCAGAGAGTCAACATAGCCCAGCAATTAGTCTGTTTCAAAGAATCACAACTACAGCCACTTCCTCTGATTTGCACTGAGCCTCAACTTAGACATTGTGGTGTATCTGTGTAGGGAATATATCCATTGCGCGTGTGCGTGTGTGCGTGCGTGTGTGCGCGTGTTTGTGTATGACAGAGTAAGAGGGAGACAGAGAGTGTATCTATACAGACATCTCAGCCTGCATTTGCATTTTAATTGTGTCAATGTTTGTTCAAAAGCATGACATGCGCTCACACATGACAAAATGGAAATGGGTTAAAGTGGTGAATCAGAGTGTGTCTTTGTGTGTCGTGTAGCAGTTAAATGACCTACCATTCGGTGTCAAGCATCACACACATCTTTGTCCCTCTGTCTGTCCTCCCATCCACTCCAAACCGCTCTGTCCAAGGGGCCAGCGCTCCGTTTGGGACCGTGCTCCAACCGTACCTACTGTTCGGGGTCACTACGGCACCAGAGCTGACAGTCAGGTTACACACTTCCTAATAAGACTTTTTAGTTTTCAACTTTATGCACAAAACAGCCTTTGCATGATTCAGGTAATTGTTGCTCAAGGCATTTTGTTCTCCATCTTCCACAGTGTAATATTTAAATGTTACCTCTCCCCTATAGTGACTGACAGGAATAGGCTGCAGTATGGACAGTGAGGTACTGTGTGTCTCTGGTGTCTATAATTAATGATGGTGTATTGAGCCCCACAGGGAAACCTAAGAGACATTTTTCTGTAATGGACAGATGTGTGTGTGTGTGTCTGTATGGTTGTCAGGAAGCAGGCTTGGAAAGGCTCCTGTAGATTTACTGTTGGTTGATCAGGTTGCTTGTGAGTTACTGTCACCCCCACGCTGATCAACCAGAAGGCAGGGTGGTATATCAGTTTCACACACACACACACACGCATACACACAGCCCTGCTCCTCATGCTTCCGTTTGCCCATTGGACCCTTAAGGCCCCAGTGGATAGAGAAACCCTGACACTGTCCTGCTGTCTTGAGGATTGTACTATATACTGTCCGCTTTACAATGTCCTTATATATTATTAGTGTGCAATCCTAAATGACTATGCCTTACTACTTTGCCTTACACTATAATACTTGTAATTACAGTGTGGGAAAAAGTGTTTGATCCCCTGCTGATTTTGTGCACTTTTCCACTGACAAAGAAATTATCAGTCTGTAATTGTAATGGTAGGTTTCTTTGAGCAGTGTGAGACAGGATAACAAAAAAAAATCACAAATGTTATGAATTGATTAGCATTTTAATCAGGGAAATAAGTATTTCATCCCCTCTCAATCAGAGAGATTTCTGTCTCCCTGTTGTCTTTTATACAGGTAACGGGCTGAGATTAGGACCGCAATCTTAAAGGTAGTGCTCCTAATCTCATCTTGTTACCTGTATAAAAGACACCTGTCCACAGAAGCAATCAATCAATCAGATTCTAAACTTTCCACCATTGCCAAGACCAAAGAGGTGTCCAACAATTTGTCAGGGAAAAAGATTGTAGACGTACACAAGACCATCGCCAAGCAGCTTGGTGAGAAGGTGACAAAAGTTGGTGTGATTATTCGCAAATGGAAGAAACACAAAATAATTGTCTATCTGTCTCGGTCTGGGGCTCCTTGCAAGATCTCACATTGTGGAGTTGCAATGATCATGAGAACAGTGAGGAATCCGCCCAGAACTACACAGGAGGATCTTGTCAATAATCTCATGGCAATTGGGACCATAGTCACCAAGAAAACAATGGGTAACACACGACGCCATGAATGACTGAAATCCTGCTGCGCCCGCAAGGTCCCTCTGCTCAAGAAAGCACATGTACAGGTCCGTCTGAAGTTTGCCAATGAACATCTGAATGATTTAGAGATCAAAACCAAGACCAAAACCGAGCAATTTGGCATCAACTCAACTCTTCCTATTTGGAGGAGAAATGCTGCCTATGACCCCAAGTAACCCCATCCCCACCGTCAAACATGGAGGTGGAAACATTATGCTTTGGGGGTATTTTTCTGTTAAGGGGATAAGACAACTTCACCATATCAAAGGATGGATGGAGGGGCCATGCACCGTCAAATCTTGGGTCAGAACCTTGTTTCCTCAGCCAGGGCATTGAAAATGGATCGTGGATGAGTATTCCAGCATGACAATGACCCAAAACACACGGCCAAGGCAACAAAGGAGTGGCTCAAGAAGAAGCACATTAAGGTCCTGGTGAGGCCTAGCCAGTCTCCAGATCTTAATCTCATAGAAAATCTGTGGAGGGAGCTGAAGGTTCGAGTTGCTAAACGTCAGTCTCGAAACCTTATTGACTTGGAGTAGATCTGCAACGAGGAGTGGGACAAAATCCCTCCTGAGATGTGTTGAAACCTGGTGGCCAACTACAAGAAACGTCTGACCTCTGTAATTGCCAACAAGGATTTTACCACCAGGTACTCAGTCATGTTTTGCAGAGGGGTTGAATACTTATTTACCTCATTATAATGCAAATCAATTTAAAAACAAATTGACATATAGACTGATCATTTCTTTATCATTGGGCAAATGTACAAAAGTATAAACTCCCCCCAAAGATAATTATTAACACACATTAAACGTTTAATTTATTATAATACAATTTTCCATTCAGTGAACAATAAAAGTTCTGATTTTGCATACAAACGTGTTGTCCGTTAAACTATAAACACCAGACCTTTAGATATTTAAAAATACATGACCATGTTGGAGTTTCAGTCAACATGTGCAATACATGTTTTTGGGACAGGTGATCTAGCTGAGAATTGTTTAGAGACATGTTTTTGTTATCATGTTAAATATGGGCATCTTGGGAGACTCTATGGAGCACAGTCTGGCCTGATTTGCCTCAGTAATCAGCCTGATAAAAGGAATATTTGGAACTGCAGTATTGATAAAGTATTGCATTTAAAGTGTGAAATTGGTTAACTGATCCTACAGTGAGTGAATTCATCTCACCCACCTGTAGTTTTCTGAGTGGGCCTTGGATGTTCTGTCTTTCTGGGAGACCATTAGTTCATGTCTTCTTATGACGCCCACTGTCTAGTCAATTTGCCAGAAAAGGACCTTTAAAGCTGCCATGAACATTAACTACTAATGCTCCATAGTTCCAGGTCTGGAATTGTCCATTGTGGTAATAGCAGTGATACATCGCTGCGGTGTACTTCATTCTGAGGTCTAAAAAAATATAATTTATTATGATTATAAAAAAAACATTATACTCATATTTATCCATGTTCAGCGAAACTAAGGGGAATATATTTCTTCTTCAAAATGACTTCAAGTTTACAGCTATGTAGGAACATCACTGCCAGATGCTGCCACTGTTGCATGAGGTTAGTTCTTTGCCTTCAGCTGCCATACTCCACCTGGGGCCACATTACCCTGAGCCAGAGTGAATTCATCAATTGTCCTGATAAAGCAGAAGAAATATGCAAATTCATAGATTGCAGAAAAAGAAATATAATAAAATGCTACATAACACTCATATTACATTATAATCTCCACTTAAATTGCATGAAAAGCAATTTTTATTTACTGTGTAATGTTTTGGGGGGAGCTTTGTTGTGAAATAGTTTTTTGTTGAAAAAATAACAGCAGATAACAGTGCAAGACAACACAAAGTTACGCAGAGTGCTCAAACGAAAATATTGTATGTAAAATGGAAAAACACAAAAAGATCAGATCCATAAATCATACCAATAAATACACCACCTGGTGGTGCCTCTATGCAGAGAGATAAGGTGCATAGAGAGGTTTTTACCAGGTGAGTTTATACATAAATATAAATACAGATACAGTGGTGAGTCCATCATTTACACTTGGTATGGTGTAAATATTTCTATATTCATCATCTCATCTTCATCCGCTTATCCGTTGTTGGGTCACGGAGGCATCAGCTCTAGCAGGGGACCCCAAACTTCCCTTACCCAAGCTACATTTGCCAGCTCTGACTGGGGGATCCCGAGGCGTTCCCTGGCCAGTGTTAAAATATAATCTCACCACCTAGTCCCAGGCCTAACCCCGAGGTTTGCTCCTAGCTGGACTTGCCTGGAACACCTCCCTAGGGAGACGTCCTGGGGGCATCCTTACCAGATGTCTAAACCACCTCAACAGGCTCCTTTCAATGCAAAGGAGCAGCGGCTCTTCTCCGAGTTCCTCACGGATGACTGAGCTTTTCACCCATCTCCAAGGGAGACGCCAGCCAGCCTTCTGAGAAAACTCCTTTCAGCCACTTGTACCCGGTATCTAGTTATTTCGGTCATGACCCAGCCTTCATGACCATAGGTGAGGGTAGGAACGGAAATTGACCAGTATATCAAAAGCTTTGCCTTCCGGCTGAGCTCTCCTTTCGTCACAACGGTGCAGTAAAGTGAATGCAATATCTCCCACTCTAATCTCCCTCTCCATTTTTCACTCACTCAAGAACAAGACCCCGAGATACATGAACTCCTTTACTTGGGATAAAACCTAATTTGCTACCCGGAGGAGGCACTGCATCGGTTTCCTGCTGAGAACCATGGCCTCAGATTAAGAGGTGCTAATCCTCATCCCAACCACTTCACACTCGGCTGCGAACCGGTCCAGTGAGTGCTGGAAGTCACAGACCGATGATGCCATCAGGACCACATCATCTGCAAAAAGCAGCGATGAGATCCCCAGCCCACCAAACTGTACACCCTCCCCACCCCGACTGTGCCTCGATATCCTGTCTATAAACGTTACAAACAGGATTGGTGACAAAGCGCAGCCCTGAGGGAGGCCAAACCCCCTCCAGGATCCTTGCAAGAGTAAAGACCTGGTCGGTTGTTCCATGACCAGGACGGAATCTGCATTGTTACTCTTTTATCTGAGGTTTGACAATCTGCCAAACCCTCCTTTCCAGCAACTTTGAGTAGACTTTCCCAGGGAGGCTGAGTAGTGTGATACCCCTGTAATTGGCACACACCCTCTGGTCCCCCTTTTTGAACAGGGGAACCACCACCCTGGTCCGCCACTCCTTAGGCACTGCCTACGACACCCACGCAATGTTGAAGCGGCGTGTCATCCAAGAGATCCTCTACACATCCAAAGCTTTCAACATTTCTGGACGGATCTAGTCAATCCCCAGAGCTTTGCCACTGTGGAGCTGTTTAACTACCTCAGTGACTTCTGCCAAGGAGATTGACGATGCTTCCCCATCAGCCTCCAGCGCAACCTCCACTAAAGAGGGTGTGATAGTGGGATTTAGGAGTTCCTCAAAGTGTTCCTTCCATCCCTCAATTACCTCCTCAGTTGAGGTCAACAGTGTTCCATCCTTACTGTACACAGCTTGGATGGTTCCCTGTTTCACCCTCCTGAGGTGGCGGACGGTTTTCCAGAAACACCTTGGTGCCGACCAAAAGTCCTTCTCCATGGCTTTTCCAAACACCTCCCAAACCCGCTGTTTTGCCTCTTTCACGGGTGAGGTCGCAGCCCTTCGGGTCCGCCGATACTCTGCAACTGCCTCTGGAGTCCTCTGGGATAACATATCCTGGAAGGCCTCCTTTTTCAGTCAGACGGCTTCCCTGACCATCGGTGTCCACCAAGGTGTACGAGGGTTACTGCCCCTTGAGGCACCTAAGACCGTTTGAACTCCCCGCCGCAGCTTCGGCAATGGAATATTGTAATATTGCAGCTTTTTATATTGTAACATTACATTGGGGAATGTATTTTGATATTCATTTTGCCAATGTTACCGAGACCTAGACTTAGGCCACTCTACCGGTAGGTTTATCGTTTTTAATATTTATTAAAAATATTACTTGTACAGTATACTTTCAAGAACAACAGCCCTAAAATAATTTTGTCGCTTTGCTCTACTTCAGCATTAGTCAGCAGTCGCTATAATAAGCCAGATAGCTGCTACTAGCCTAGCTAATGGAAGAACAGACATAATTACATGGTTGGCTGGCTGCCAGTATCTGGCTATTGAGCATAACTGACTTTAATCTTATAAAATAAGAAGTAATAGACAACTACCAATATGTGGCTCTAATTAATAGTTTTATTGTGTGTTGTAGTTGTTACAGTATTTAACCAACTGTAAGTGTAAAGATAAGGTAGGTGAGAGAACGGTCACCAGACAGGTCAACAGGGAGGAGAGACAGGTCATCAAGAAGAAAGACAGGAAAGGGAATATGACAATATGCAATTGCTTGTCAGGGAACACAAACAACCCCACATACAGTATCATGTCATGTTGTTATTTCATTTTCAAGTCATTTCAGAAAATAAACAATGATAAATGGAATCAAACTGAAAAGTCACTAATATCATATACAGCACTGTTGTCTTCCATGTGTATCAAATTATGTACTCTTTGAGCATTACTTAAAATATCCTTACTGGTCCTGTTTTGACACTAGCAACTGGCCATCTGGGATAATTATCTCACACAAACATCATAAAAGATCTCCCAGTCAAACAAGATCGAGTTTTATGTATCAATAATCTGATATTGATGAATTTGGAGTTCATCCTCACCTCTCCGTCACTGTTTGGTTTGGGTGTGCACGCTGCACGGCTATACAGCAACACACTTTATGGTCTGCAGACAGCTGCCACCTGTCCTCCATCAAGGTCATGACTTCAGGTAGGGCTGCCCGATTTGGACAAAATAATAAATTGTCATTTCTTTGACAAATATTGCAATTACGGTTCATTTGCAATTTTCAGATATTGGTGGTAGCAGTTTAGATAATCTCACTTAAAAAAGAGATCATAGCCTACATAGTGTACTTTTAAACTGAATAAAAATGAAATTAATGGTCAGTGTTTTGGAAAAATGGTACACAACTACAAATTTGTAGGTGATGCCTGTGTCTAAATGTTTAACTATGAATTTAATGCAATGGCATTTGCTATGTTTGTGCCATTGTCATAGCCAACATTCCTCAACCCTTGAGGTTGGGTTAAAATATTGGCCTGGGAATCTGAACTGGAACGGCCCGGGTATGGGTTATTGTTCTAAAAATCTATTGTTGAAGTTAAATTAAATATATTTTTATTAGAAACAGCTCAAAAGAAATGAAGGGAACACCTAAATCACACATGTATATATGTATATATGAAATGTTTTTACGACCAAAATCCTTACTGTGTGATTTGCTGAGAACAAAATGATGTAACAACGGTCAGTTGAAACCAAAATCACCAACCGATTGAGGGCTGGATTCGAACTAATTGAAATCATAGGCTGTTCCAAAATGCGTGAATGTATTCACAGAAGCACAATGTGACTATAGACCTCTTGAGACAACAGATGGTGTCCTGGGGGGATCTACACCCAGCCCCTGGACAATCTGTGGCGTTACTTGGCCGCGTGGATACATAGCAGAGTCCCAGAGGTTCACAAGTGATTCAGGTCTGGGGAACGTGAAGGCCAGTCAATGGAATCAATGCCTTTGTCATCCAGGAACTAAATACACACTCTGGTCACATGAGGCCGGGCATTGTCCTGCACCAGGAGGGACCCAGGGACCACAGCACCAGCATCAGGTCTGACGAGGGGTCTGAGGATTTCATCCCGGTACCTAACAGCAGTCAGGGTACAAACTTCCAAGGATATGCCTCCCCAGCCCATCACTGACCCACCGCCAAACCGGTCATGCTGGATGAAGTTGCAGGCAGCATAACGTTCACCACAGAGTCTCCAGGCTCTTTCACGTCTGGAACATGTGCTCTCATCTGTGAAGAGAACAGGGTGCCAAATTTGGTGTTCTTTGGCGAATGCCAATCAAGCTGCACGGTGCTATAAGGCAATATAGTTAACAATCTAGTCTGTAAAAAAGAACAGACACGAACAATATTGGAACAGACGTTAAACAAGTAAAGACTTGATTGCTAACTTTATTGTGTTATATAGTTTTATAATGGCTTTTATTTAGAAAACTAATTTCTCAGCGCTGCTAGCATAATATCCTGCTGCTAAAAGTAGTGAAAGTAGCGAAACACAAAACTAGAGAAGAATCAGTCAGGGAGGCTAAGGAGAGAGTAATTGTCTGTGGCTAGCACATGCGAAACCCTTACTTTGGATGGCTAGCTTGCACATATTCAACATATACCAACAGGAGGATAAAATATTGCTTGATATTAAATTAACATTGTAATGAACACCACTTAAAATAATGAGAAGCCGGCAAGTTTCATGTGTGACATTTTCACCCGGGACTATTTTAAGACTACTCGATTTTGGTATGACAGAAAAATCATCTTTGGGTTGAGTTCCTGTATGATAGAGATGCATTGTCAGCAGCATTCTGAATAGGCCATTGCAACATCTTAGTTATGGTGACACTTCGCATCTACTTCAAGAGACTGTTGTTGCTTTTCTCTTACTTTTACTTTCTCTGTACCACCTTTCCTCTAGCTCTCCGTTTTAACAACACATGTAAGTTAAGAAAAGCTGAAAAAATACATTTCTGAAGATATTGACCAATCCCGTTCTCCAAAAATGTTTGACAAATTAAATTAGAGGAGTCACTCCTCCCCCTTCAATGCTGAAATATTGGGTCAGTTCATGTGAGTAGCCATTGTGTCGACTTTTGTGCACCAGAGACATCAGGCGGAGCAACCCCAAAAAAATGTCATCCTGCAAACAATTGCACATAACGAGCGGCTGTTTGGCGGCACATGTAAATTGGGTCGGCCCAGCCCACCAGGAAAAGTCCCGAACCTCCGGATGGCCAGTCCCTGCCTGAGATATATTTTCTCCTATAGTCTCCTAGTTATTATTTCCTCTTCTGTAGCCACCTAGTCATTCCCTCCTTTGCCATAGCCACCTAGACTCTCTCCTCTCCTATAACCACCTAGTAATTCTCTCCTATAGCCACCTAGTCATTCTCTCCTATAGCCACCTAGTCATTCTCCTCTCCTATAGCCACCTAGACTTTCTCCTCTCCTATAACCACCTAGTCATTCTCTCCTATAGCCACCTAGTCATTCTCCTCTCCTAGAGCCACCTAGACTTTCTCCTCTCCTATAACCACCTAGTCATTCTCCTCTCCTATAACCACCTAGTCATTCTCCTCTCCTATAACCACCTAGTCGTTCTCCTCTCCTATAACTACCTAGTCATTCTCCTCTCTTATAACCACCTAGTCATTCTCCTATAGACACCTAGTCATTCTCCTCTCCTATAACCAGCTAGTCAATTCTCCTCTCCTATAACCACCTAGTAATTCCGTCCTATAGCCACCCAGTCATTCTCCTCTCCTGTAACCACCTAGTCATTCTCCTCTTCAATAGCCACCTAGTCATTCTCCTCTCCTATAACCACCACGTCATTCTCCTCTTCAATAGCCACCTAGTCATTCTCCTCTCCTATAACCACCACGTCATTCTCTCCTCTCCTAAAGCCACCTAGTCATTCTCCTCTCCTATAACCACCTAGTCATTCTCCTCTCCTATAGCCACCTAGTCATTCTCTCCTCTCCTAAAGCCACCTAGTCATTCTCCTCTCCTATAACCACCTAGTCATTCTCCTCTCCTATAGCCACCTAGTCATTCTCTCCTCTCCTAAAGCCACCTAGTCATTCTCCTCTCCTATAGCCACCTAGTCATTCTCCTCTCCTATAACCACCTAGTAATTCTCCTCTCCTATAGCCACCTAGTCATTCTCCTCTCCTATAGCCACCACGTCATTCTCCTCTCCTATAGCCAACTAGTAATTCTCCTCTCCTATAACCACCTAGTAATTCTCTCCTATAAGCCACCTAGTCATTCTCCTCTCCTATAGCCACCTAGTCATCCTCTTCTCCTATAACCACCTAGTAATTCTCTCCTATAGCCACCTAGTCATTCTCCTCTCCTATAGCCAACTAGTCATTCTCCTCTCCTATAGCCAACTAGTAATTCTCCTCTCCTATAACCACCTAGTCATTCTCCTCTCCTATAACTACCTAGTCATTCTCCTCTCCTATAACCACCTAGTCAATTCTCCTCTCCTATAACCACCTAGTAATTCCGTCCTATAGCCACCTAGTCATTCTACTCTCCTATAACCACCTAGTCATTCTCCTCTCCTATAGCCACCTAGTCATTCTCCTCTCCTATAGCCACCTAGTCATTCTCCTCTCCTATAACCACCTAGTCATTCTCCTCTCCTATAGCCACCTAGTCATTCTTTCCTCTGCTTTCCATTGTCTCTACATTAGACAATGCCTCAGTGAATTTACCTGAATAAATACAATACAAAAAAAAACAACTAGGGTACATAATCTATTTAAGATTTTATAAATAGAATAAATACAAACTAAACATCTATAAACACCATTCAACTTTTAGTTTGGTTCATCTGCAGCTGAATGTTATACTGTCCTTTGTACCTTTGGGACGGCAAATATTTTAGTCCTGTTTATTGTGCATAAAGGATAATGCCATGCAGAGTGCTTTTTTTATTTCAAAGGCTGTGTCCTTTTGTGCGAAGCAAGCACAGCAGCTGCCATTGAAGTTGTTTTTCCTAAATACACCCACACTGCAACAAAAAAATCTTTTAAGTAGCAATAATGTTTTTCTTGACTGTTCTACAGACACTAGATAGAATACAAGGACTGGTCACTGAAGGACACACAGTACTCCAGTAACAATCTCCTAACCTTGAGATGGACTGGTTCATTCTCTTCTGCATCAAAAACATGATTTGAATACTTAAATAAGAATTCCATAAAGTTTGCCAAGAGGGCTTAGAATATAACTCAGAAATGCCCAAACATTTAATGATTAGACTCCTTTCAAGCTTCATGAAAGAGAAAAATTGAATACATTTAATGTTTTTCCTGCTTATTTATTTTCAGTTGGCAGTGTTCACTGGAGAAATACAATTGCGTTCCCTAATGATAAAGGCCCCTCTCATTTTCTAATTTTCAAACTGTGTGTTTGTTTGTGTGTGTATCCGTGAGAATGTCTGTAGGGCATTGTACAGTAGTTTTGCCAACACAATGGATGGAATCTGGCCGGTAGGTGTCCTAGATGTTGTTCTATACTGTAATGTCCCTGGAAAAGGCTAAACACTCCAGCCATCTTTTCACAATTGACAGATCCTTTATTGCTTAGAGGTTTGTGTGTGTTTCAGTATTCTGACAATGGCAAAGCTCCTGTCTTACCTGTAGATTAAGGCAGATCAAACAATGATTGACAGTTCCCATCTCCCCCTTCTGTCCTCTCCCCCCGTGTTTTAGGGGTTACTGTGTAAAACCATGGCTACAGTGAGACAGGTTGAGAGAAGGAAAGGAAAAGAAAGGTGTGTGCATTTGCGTTTGTGCGCGCATGGGTGCGTGTGTATGCGTGAGCGAGATGAAAGTGTGTTGAGCCCACCTGTCAGTCCCTGCCATGTTTTACAGGCTGTCCGCTCCACAATGTGATTAGAGTTGTCTACTGTGATGTGATGACATGACCTGAAACCACAGAGAGGGAGGAGAGAGAGCTAAGAGAGGGACCCGCATTTTGTGGAAACAGAGCTGCACTTTCTAACCCACTACAAAGGGTATGATCACATTAGAAACACATAATTCCCTCAGATCAGACCGATTCACAAAATATGAAATCAAATCAAACATTGAAAAAGTTCTGGATCTGCAGCAATGTGCAATCCCAGAAGGAGTATTTGTCAACCATGAGGAAGGAAAAAGAAATACAGAATGAGATTTGGGTAGAAATGTTTAGAAGTTTCTACACAGTGGTTAGTTCGGCTTTAAATGAGAGTCCATCAGAGTGATACTGATGACACTTAAGGCTGCGTGTGTGTTTTGTTTACTAATAGGAACGCTGAACTTTTTAATACAATTTTGTAACACCCGGAGCTTTTTTATTTTTAGAAATCTTTTGGCACATAGTAATTTTGTGTCTTTCAGAGAGGGCAATGTTGTGTATTATATTTCAGTCAGAGATTATCAGAAATTATATAATTTTTTTTTTATTGTCGATTTATTTTAAATGATGTTTACTGAGAGGAAGCAGGTTCAGAAAGGCAGAACTGTTTGCCCCACTTTCTCAGTCCTGTGTTTGGGTTTGTAGACTCTGGGATGGCAGATATACTACTCTGGGATGACTACAGATATACCCCATATCTACAAACAGTCATGCAAAACTGTTAAGGTGGGTGGTATCTCCCCCAACACAGAGACACACACACACACACATGTCTGGTGTGTTGAAACTCATATATTCCCAATACAGGTTAGAGTTTGTGAGGAGAATTTGAATGAGAGGAGGGAGAGCTGTGTTTAGGTTAACTGTCTGCCCCAACTCTAATGGAGGAGAAATAAACACAAGTGTATTTGTAGGCTTACACGTCCCATATGTGTGCATGCACACACACAGACACACACATCCACACACCACTCCTAAACACACCTCAGTCACTCAAATCTAATATAGCAGAAAATGGGCAGCACTGTGGTGCTCTTCTGGCTGTGCTCTGCTGGTGTTTTTACTGCAGCTTAATCGGGCCCAGATGCCTAATATTAGACATAATCTGTCACAACAGTTTTGTTTATATAATGTAATTATTCCAGGCAGTTGTTTCCAATTAGGTTGTTTAAAATGTTTAATTGAATTAAATGGGAGATCTCTATGTGAACTAAAATGGCGTAGACAAACAATAGCAGGCCAGACATGTGCAGAAAGGACCCTGACGACCCTCTGTGTGTGACTGTGTGACCCTCTGTGTGTGGTTGTGTGTGTGTATATATTATGTGCATATGAATGCATGTGCACGTGTGTGCGAGCACGCATGTGTGCCTTCGTGGGTGTTTGTGCCTGAGAAATGTTTATCACTTAGTGCCACAGGCATCTTGAAGGACACCCCAAACATAAACATTCCTTATCTAGTTCCTTTTTTAGGTGATTAATGATGATAACAATAATAGGTATAACGATGGTGGATTTTAGTACGAACTTTGGATTCCAGAGAACACAACAATAACAAACACAAACTGTGTCAGTGTTTAAACTTACAGCAACATACAACACTTTGGACTCACTGGTTAGTTTCCCAAACAAACTGACAATGGTTTGAGTGTGTTTGTGTGAGAGAGACACACATACATGTTTCCTGTATGTGAGTTATGGTATTGGCATAGTAACCTGCCGTTGCTGTCCACTCTTGTTATTGTCATGTCTAACAACAGAGCTTTACATGCCCTACTGTAATTATGAAGCCATGGAGCGCAGATTACAATGATATATGCTGCAAACACTAATGCACACCAAAATTAGGAACTTCAGTAAAAAAGTTAAATGTTTTTGACTCAAGTTATTGGGGACAGAGAGACTGAGGGAAGTAGGAGGGTAGAATGGAAGGAGAGGCGAGGAGAAAAGGAGACAAAGCAGAGTGTGTGCATAACAATAATATACTAGAAACCCTCATATCTGTTTGTTTGTGCCTTTACACCCAAAGCAGGAAACTCACAGTGAGCTGCCAGGTTATAGAAGGGGTAGAGAGGGAAGGAGAGGGAGCAGCGAGCAACCTGTCAAATATCCTGAGGAGAGAAAATGAGAGCCAACGTTCAACTGCATTCCACAGAGAAAGGGAGAGGGTAAAGAAGAGGACAAGGATCCCTTCAGCAGGGAAGTGTTGCGTGACTCACATTGCGTAAACACACACGCACTCAGACACGGACATTGCCCAACAGTGGCCAACCCAGAATATTGTGCAGCGAAGTGTTGTCTCACTAGTAACTTTAGTGTGGATGATTTAACGCTTAGCTGCAATCAGCGTTAAAATGTTCCAGAACCCTCATTCAGACATAACAGCTGGCGGTGAAGAGAGGGAGTGTGCGTGGGTGAGTGTGCATGCATCCATGTTGTGTGTGTGTGTTTGTGTGTGAGAGTCTGTGTGCACATATGTGTGTAAGCCTCACTCAGCCATAACAGGCGTCTGAGCTGTTTACAGAGGCAAGCCACAATGCAGAGGACAGATGTGGAAAACCCCTTCACGTTCTAGACAAGGGCCCCTTCTTCCCTCGCTTTCCTCTCCTCCGCTCAGACTGGAGATGGAGAGATGGAGTTACTGAACTAACTTCCTGGATTACATCAAACACCCCTGTGGAAGCAGGACTTCACCCCCCCCTTCCACTCTTCCCTCCCCACATCCCTCCCTCTGTGGGTTGTCTATCTCTCCATCTCAATCCAGACGAGTGTAGAAACACAGGAGTGTCCGGCCATGTCTACGCCACTCACATACGCACGTACGCACAACCTACCTGGCCTTTCGTGTATGTGTATGTGTGCTTTATTCGTGGTCACGTGCTTGCACGTATGCACGTATGTCCACCACATGTCGGAGGGAGGTCATGCTGGCTAACAGCTCCGAGTTGGTGCAGAAAATCCACATTAGCATTGAAAGAAGCACATAAGTATGCAGATCCATTTTCAGGTGCAGGACAGACAAATGTATCCAACAGTAAAGTCTGCAAGATGGTACTATGCTCATGCACTCAGTCACTCAAGAACAGTCACAATTCGCACCTTTGGGAGAGAGATTTTGGGAGAGTTGGGGGTAGTCAGTGGAGAGTACGGTGCAAGGGGAAGGGTTTAGGGGAGAATAGGGAGGAGCCAAAGGACAGTACG
>JACXGJ010009056.1:0-25247 GCA_016801105.1 Esox niger
GGGATGGAAGGTTGAGTTGGGAATGGAAGGTTGAGTTGGGAATGGAAGGTTGAGTTGGGAATGGAAGGTTGAGTTGGGAATGGAAGGTTGAGTTGGGGATGAAAGGTTGAGTTGGGGATGAAAGGTTGCATTGGGGATGGAAGGTTGAGTTGGGGATGAAAGGTTGCGTTGGGGATGGAAGGTTGAGTCGGGGATGAAAGGTTGAGTTCGGTGTGGGGGTTGAAATGGGGATGGGGTTGAGTTGGGGATGAAAGGTTGCGTTGGGGATGGAAGGTTGAGTCGGGGATGAAAGGTTGAGTTCGGTGTGGGGGTTGAAATGGGGATGGGGTTGAGTTGGGCATGAGGGTTGCTTCAGGGATGGGGGTTGAGTCGGGGGTGGGGGTTGTTTTAGGGATGGGGATTGCGCTGGAGGTTGTAATTTGCTGCATAGTTGTAAAAATGAACCTATTATTTGCTCAAATCTGGACAGCAGCCTTAAGTCGGAAGTGTCACCTTTCTTTTTCTCTCTCACACTTCATGTGTTGCTATGACCCTCTCAGATCCGTCCGTTGGCGTTGTAGTCTGGGATCTGTCACTTCAGAGGGCTGGGGCAGAGGGGGCGGGTGAGGTGACACCTCCGAATGGAGCTTTCAGCCTCCAGAGGCACACTAGTCAGAACACCAAGGAGTGTGACAACAGCAGAGGTATGGGCTCTGAAGTGTTAGGCCTTGGCAGCAAGCAACCCACCACATTCACCTTGCCTGCATAGTAGCAGGCAGGCAGACATCTTGCGTTGGGAAATAATGGAATAGACAGATATTGATGAGGAACATTCTAGAAGCATCCACTACTCTACGGTAGACCATTTAGAAACGTGCTTCGGCTTGTGCTTCGGCTTTCATAAAGTTATCCCATAATTACTATTTTCACGGAAACACACTCTATACCCAGTGGAGTGGCAATGCCAGCCGGATCTAGAGCTAGTCCACCCTGATTATGTCAATCTGTGCATTGAACATCAAACGTTTTCCCTCCATTTTCCGTGCCGTATTTCTCAAAGCTGTACATTATGCTTTTCATAGGTGTGATGTGCCAACTGGCCCAGTTTCTGAGACCTTTTCTTTTGCCTTTCGTTCATTCCAGAAGCCTGGGAGCACTTAAGGAAATAGAGAATGAAAGGGAAAGAGAGGGAGATAGATAGACGGGAAAGAGTGAGAGGGATGGAAACACCCAAAATTCTGGCCTCGGGGTCTCTGGACTCAGTGACAGATTATTCAGTTAGGTCTAATCCCCTGTTGAACAACGTCTGGATAACACTGTGAAAACAATCCCATGAATTCATTACAGTGGACTAAAACAAACTGCTCCTCCATCCAGGTCAATCTGACAACCACATGGGTGATGTAAATGAGCTGCGAGGGAAGAGACATGCGTGGTGTGTGGGGGTTGTATGTCCACTGCCCAGGCTGGAGTGTAGATACGCCTGCTGTGGAGGAGCGGGCGTGGTGTGTGGGGGTTGTGGAGAAGGAGAGCCGGGGGTTGGGGGGGTTAGGCTTCATCTACAAACACTCACCAGCACGAACAGACCAGGCCTGCATCTACGATGACACCCCTGAGACCCCTGAACACACCAGCCTTCCCGACCACCAGCCCTGGGGACCGAGACACTTAACGAGCCCACCGCCATGAGTCCAGGGGCTGTTACCCACTTCCCATAACAAACACTAACTCCTCCCTGACCGACGATCCATCCACCCTGACACCCGGAGCCGGCAGCAGGCTGGGGGGGTGAAAGGAAGCTGGGAGTCTGGTCTGAGGGACCGGTGAAGGAGTGATTTAATAGTGGAGGAGTTATCATGGGATGGAGTGGCATAATGTATGGAGGATAGGAGTGGTCGTCGCGATTCACAGGAAGCAGGGCTGCTTGGTGCCCCTTCCTGCTTTAACTATTTATACTAATTGATTACATGAGATAATGGCACTTTTTCCTGTTTCTAAATTACCTCTAAATCCCCAGAGAAGGGTGATGCCTTGGGGCAAAAGAGCCGGATCTGAACAGGGGACCCTGCTATTTCAGCACAAGGAAGAACAGTGCAGTGGAACATATACAAGATAGTTAAGTGTGCAATTTTTGAAGAAAATATGACAGATTATTTTCTAATGAGAGAATTAAGTCCAAAATGGAGGAAATCCTTTTTTATTTGTATTACTAATAATGGTTGTGAAAACTGGCTAGGGAATTCAAACGATATGGTCCAGCCGAGTCAAGCACCTCTAAATGTACAGGCTGCCTTGAGTAGACCAGTCCACTCCGGGGCGTCACACATGCAAGGCTTTATGACTGTAATCTGACAAGGTTCGGTTTAATAATGTCTATACTAGTGAGGTTGCTAAAGCGCAAACAGATCTCCCACTGTAGGCGTAGAATAGTAATATATGCTGTAAGACAATACGTTATTAATCAATGTAAATAGTCGAGTGTCTGCAGAGATGCCGTTTCTGAGTCGACCAGCGGTGCACAGCACAATAAACGTAATTAAAGCGCAGGAATCTGATAAAGTCTCGTGCGCCACGGTGTGCCTAACCGCGAAGAGGTGAAAATATGCCAAAACGCTTCAGGAGGGAGGTAGCGCTGTGTCCACGTAAAATAAAACCAACAAACAAAATTGAAAACAACAAATCACTAGTGCATACGGTAGCCCACAATCAAATATCTTTGGGAATACGCAAAACGTTTCCATGACAAGACTCTCCAAGAAGTCAGTGCGTGGGTTAGATATAACACTGACTGAAAATATTTCACCCAAAGTGTTGTCTATAAAGGAAGCTAAAGCCCAATGACTGTGTGGCAAATAACACGTTGTATAGGTCTACAATACAAATGTACAATCATATGTGGGTAGCCTTTGCTTGCAGACAGAGGTAATTGAAAAGCAGCACTTAAGTGACAATTTATGAAAGAAGCATATATTCTATAAGCATATACAATTCAATGATATGTAATTAAAATGCTTTTGACAATAAGAGGTAGTTGCCTAGACAAGCAGGCTTAAAGCATGCATCATGTTTTATGTTAACCTTATATTGCCTAATGTTCAGTAGTACACATTAGCCCATGCATTATTTAGGTGAGTCTTCGAAAACAAACAAAGTAGCACGTCCTTTCAAACAATGACAAAAAGATAAATATGACAAATACATTAGAAATAAATATCTGAATGATTTCCAAGTTGTAGGCTAGTTAAACATTCAATAATAAATATTTTGAAATATGTTTTTTTATGAAATAGCCTATATTAATATGTTAAGCATAGCGTGTAATCAATTCATATTCATACACAATTTATTGTATTTTACCTTTGTATGAAAGTCTGAGTCGCGGAACGTTCATTTTGGTAGCTGAAATTGTTGTTAGAAGCAGAGCAACCAGAATCATCCTCTGGCAGAGATGTGATAATTCCTTCATGGTTCCTTAGAAAAGTCCTTTTTATTGCGGATAGATTTTAGTATTTGGGAAATGTTGCAATTCACATCGGTATAACAAACAATATTCTTATATTCTAAATTATTTCAGCGCTGTATTCTTATAAATTATTAGACTCAACGGCCATAAATGTGAAGGACTCAATCCTCTACATACGCTTCTTTTCGTAATAGTCTTAAGATGTCTTAGTCTGTTTTCGGTCCAGCTCCCACTCACTATCGGGCTTGACAACGTACGTTTCGCCCTCTGTACAGCCTTTGATCCAGTTGCGGAGGTTTTTTCCCTCCCAGATGTCCGAAAGAGTCCGTTTTTGACAAGGCTTGGGAAATGCTCACCCCGCCTTTCTCTGGAGGCGCAAGAGAGCCGGGCAGCAGCCAGTGAAAGAAGCGTTCCGAACGACCCGCCTCTCTCCAAACACGCTCTTAACCAACACGTTCAGTCCTCTATTAATTACCCGTTAAGGAGTTTGTTACATTGTTTAAGTCAGGTGAAAAGGTTAAGCCTGCGCTTGCTTGAGCATTTTGACGTGGTATGAGGAGAAACAAAACTGTCATGATCCGTGCGAAATAAAATTGCAGTGCCTGTTTTGGTCGGCACCTCCGGCGTCTGTGAGTGACCTGCCTTAACCCTTGAGAGCGGTTGTAACGAATCTATCGCTTTAATTAAGTTGGCGGTACTCCTCCACTCTGCGAATGTGCAGTGATCTCAGGGGGCTAAAGCTAGTCAATCAAGGTGTCAATGAAATTGCAGTGCACTGCCTTTTGTGACACTTATTATGGGCTTCCCCTCTCTTGTATATATGGAATTCAATGGTAGAAGGAGTAGCATTAGCAGCTTGATTAAAAGATCAATGCAGTATACAACCCTCCTTGTCCCCATAACCTAAAGCAATGCATTCCAGTGCTGACTCAACCATAGCAACACGTAATTAGAAATGACCTAAGGAACGTCCTCCTTACCATAAAAGACCCCAGAGCTTTTCAGACTTAAGTTACAGAACACCAAAGCATAGTAAAAAAAATTATGCTTGATGGGGAATGTATGACTGAAGAGGGCTGTTTGGAGGAAAGGTTTCTTGAAATGAAATCACTTTGCCTCAATTATCAAAAATACTTAAGCTATGATAGAATATGAAGTTCAACATTCTGTCTGCATTTTTCAGTGTTTGCGTGTGTGTAAGAGAGGAAGAGAATGATTTACATATTTCTGTGTCTGTTTCACTGACCTACTCCATGTCCAGATATAGACCATGATGAGGCCATATAAGCCATGCTGACAGCAGCTATCAACAGGTTGGCTTGATATACTAGCACACTGAAAACCATCATGACACATCATGACACATATGAAATATGTCCTAGAAAGCTAGACTGTCCAAATGCCAGATGAATTGATAAAACCTTGAGACACATTTTCTTCAACATATTTTTCTGTCACTACCACATAGTATATTTAAATATCTCCCTGATTTAGAGTTACTGTGGTCTAAACTGTGGTGGAGGGACATACCGAGGTGGCGGAGCCACAGACAGTGGTCAAGACTTAAAGAATTAAACAGGGTTTGTAAAAGTTTTCACCCTCTATGTAGCAGAGTGAAGACACTGAGAGTGGTGGGAACTGAGGAGAAAGGAGATCTTAGTGAAGAACACAGGAGATCAGAATGGAGTGAGAGGGCTAGGGATCCCCATAGAATCCCTTGCCTCCTAAAACAGGTGACAATGGAGGTGACAGGAGATCAGAGCAGAGTGAGAAAGGCCCCTCTGGTGTCTATTTCTACAGTCCATCTCATCTCAGCCTGCCTTCTACACATCTAGAGCTGAGGAGAAAAGGAGAAATGGAGGAGGGTGAAGAAAGGGATGAAAGGAGGTGAAGAGGGAGGCGATGGAGGGAGGTGAAGTGAGTGAGGGAGAGAAGTGAATAAAGGTAGGGAGGCGTTTTGTACAAAACATGAGAAGTGTGTGTGTGCGTTTGTGTGTGTGTGTGAGAGAGAGAGAGAGAGAGAGAGATAGAGAGATAGAGAAAGTAGGAGTGGTCGTGCATCTACAGTCGGGACAGAAAGCAGTTCTGAGTCATCTTTGATTGATAGAGACAGAGCATACCTGGCTTCAGTTCAAACTATACAGAAGATATGTCAGTACAGGTGATGGAGCAACTCAGACACGGGTCTGGATTGGCTGAGTGACTCTGACTGGGTCCACAACTATGTGCTTCACCAGACAATCTGCCAGCCAGCTGGGTTGCCATGGCCACGCCAATGGAGCCGACAAGTTCGCGGACCTACTCTAGTCCCGTTTGACCTTTGACCCCGTTGGCTGTCAGGGGGTGTGCAGAAGCCCAGTTGGAGCCCTGTAGGGTCTTAGTCTAAGCAGACCCTGATTACAGACTGACCTGTGCACTGACCGCTGACCGGTGCCTTTAAACACAGCAGCATGGGATGGAGATGACCACCAGACGGTCAGTCCCTTGGTCTCGTAGTCAAGCTAACAATCAGCCTTCTTGAGTGTTACTGAATAACAACACACTGTTAAGAGAATGCATATTTGTATTTATGCACGAGTCAAATGTACATGCCATTAAAACATCGTTCGGATGTATCGTGCACACTCATCCCAGGCACATATTTGTGGATTGTGGTTTCTCCTGCAAGGAGGAGTCACAGTTACTGCCTTTGTCAGGATTTCATCCCTCTTGATCAAGTATTTTCCATTTAATGGTGAACTCCCCAACAAACCCATCCCCCTCAATGCTCAAATATGTGCCTGCTTCTATATGCCATCTTCCTGAGCTCTTCCTTCTCTTAACTCGCCTTCGGTTTATAGAATATTTCTCCTCCCCCTCTTTAACTGTGCACCCCTTTATCCTTCAATGGTTTGCCTCCCCAATACAGCACAACCTATTCCAACTTTACCCAGAGAGATTTTGACATAACCAAACCTGTACTTCTTCTAGAAGTAGTGTGACAGACCCACAGCCCTCTTATCTATCTCTTTACTTTGGTTTCTGGCTAAAACCAATAAAACTGTCCCTGGCCCCTAGTATACAATAAGTGGTGGCTCAGGGGTTTAAGCAAGGCGGTGCTGAAATGCCATTAAGAATAGGCCTAGCATGTACAATAGCAGCCCTAATAAGAAATTAATCATATTTTATACACAGTATTCCTTATAGTGATTTGAGTAGGTATATTTCACTCTCTCAAAAGGTTTTGAGCTAGGGTTTGCTGGAGAGTACTCTTTTGTGTGGATACCTTTCTGTGTTCTTTTCAGTTGTGAAGGCGTTTTGTCCTCCAGGATGCTGAAACCTGGAACATTTGGTTAATCCTGCCTTTATCAATAATGAAAATCAAATCACTGAATCAACAAATATGATGCAACTTTATTAAACATTACTTTGATAACCACTTCACACCAGTGGTAAAAAAATAGCTTTTCATGAAGTATTGGCTAAATCCCAAGTGATACTGGCAGTATGAGCAATACATATCAAACAGATTGTCCTTCATTGATGATTCTTCAGATCAGACCGGCTACATCCCTAATAGATACTAATTCCCCAATCTTAGATACCGATACAAGGTAATAGATCGATATTGATGATTGAACATGGACTTTTTGCCATTTCATCTTTTGGTGCAGAGAAACTAGGCTGGATTCTTTGGGAGCCTTTCTGAGGTTCTGGAGGTTCTGATAGACTCAGACCCCATCTGATTATCCTAGGGGATTTAAAGGTTTGGATGGGTCCAGACTCACAGCTTACTATCCTGGGAGTTGTAGAGGCACTGGAAATTACATGATAAAGCCTCAACTACAATTACACTCTGAAAGTCTGATCTCTGTTTCTACAACTAAATTACTGTTCAGCAAATTTGCTAAGATCTTTCATGTAGAAAACCAAACCTTAACAGACAGAAAATATGTACATTTAAAAATATTTCAATGTGTGGCAACATTACCTGCCAAAGAACAAGCAATGAGATTATGATTAAAAGTGGCAACAAACAACCCTCTAGAACAGAAGGAACCCAGGCTGGGGGGGGCAGTGAGTTGTCTTTTGACTGGGCTGGGGGGAGATTTTAAGACTACCGGTTTAAAGGTTAAAGGTTTACATTTGACCCTTCAGAGGGCTTGGAGGTCACGCAGGTGGGGTGTGCCCAGCAACCGAAAAGGGCTTCAGGCTGAATAGTTGTGCAACACGACCAGGTGGATTTGGAATGGGACAGCGAGGCATCTTGGCCTGACTTCTTGTTTTGTTTTCAGTTGTATTAAATTTAATGGAAAATAGTTATTCCCAAAAAGTGAACAACTGCTTGTGATTCCAGTTGTGCAGTGAACACTGAGATTGCCGAAAGGCCAGTCTCTATAGCAATGATAAAAGTGACAAGGATTGAAATGTTAAAAGACTGGTATTCAGACTATGTCAAGGATAATCTCTATTCCGGAGAGGGTTAAATCAGCATCAAACATCTGGGAAAATGACAGACCCACCACCCTGACACGACCAAGAACAACAGTTACAGTGGATATGTCTTGAACACATGCAGCAATCTTGATGTTAGCTAAGCATTGTAGGTCCTCCATTGCATTTGGCCCTGGGGAAACAGTAACACGAATGACACTTTGCTGTGATTGGTGCAATATGCTAAGGTCATGACTTGAACACAGATGATCAGAGCGGCATCGACCATGACCTATAACCCCTGTCCCATAGATCGTGGTGGCCAACATTTATTTGTTCACCCACTCCATCCAACAAGCCATTCATCAAGTCTGTCAGGGGTAGGTGGCAGTGTTTATGTGTGTCAATCGGCTGTTAGCCACAATAGAATGTGTTGTGTGTTGACTGATTGTGCTGGATGTCAATATTTAGGTACATTTCTTTGTGTTACACATGGGTGGTCTAGCTGTTTGTGTGTCGGCATGTCTACGTTTTACTGGGTCTCTCTGTTGGGAAAAGTTTGTGAGCCTTCTTGGTTTACAGTCCCAGTGCTAGACACTGTATTAATCCCATGTACCACACAGATGATGTCATGTCAATACATTAACTTTTTCAGTCAGTACTTTACCTTCTCCAGTCAATATATTAGCTAATACCATCAGTAAAGACCCCAGTATATCATCCACTCATTATAACTAAACTGCTGTCCTAACTTAACAGGGAACACTACTAATGTATAAGATTTATTTTTATTTTATATTCCCTGAGACAAGATGATGGAGAACCTATTCTTATTTACAGAGCAATGAGTGCATGGGATCTTTAGTGACCTCAGAGTCAACACACTCGTTTAACATCCCGTTTAGGAGAGGACAACCAAGGGAATGTCCCCTTCATTGCCCTGGGGCATTTGCCTGTGAAATGGAAACAAGAGGGAAGAATGCCCCCTACCCGCTCTCCAAAACAATTTTCAGCAGCATCTGAAATCCCATCCAGGGCCCGAACAAGACAGTCAGATTAGTTACAAAGGCAAGCAGTGAAAAGCAGGCTTCTATATTGATGGCTCTTGCTAATATCGTCTCTCAACTAGAATCTAATTTGTCACAAGAAATGGTCATGTACAAATTAAACCAGACCCCTGCCTAGATCATAGCAGAGTATTTTCCTAGTCCAGTTTATAGGTAAACTAATGTGATCTTGAATTATGTGTGGTAACCCTTCCATGTAATAGTTTTCTTTTAGCCAGCCACTGAATGACCAAACGGAAAAAGGGAAAATAAGTTACTTCGAAATTTATGAGACATTCAATTTATTTCCTTAAGCTCCCTCAATCCTTCACCAAAGAGAACAATCATAATAATAACAGGCTCATAAAATAAGAGGAGGTCTGAAGGAGGTGTAAATCTACACCTCATATTTCCCTTTTTAGAGGCAGTGATGCATGTGGCACCAACAGTGGATATAAAGTATATACACCCCTGTTAAAATACCAGGTTTTTGTTATGTAAAAGAATGAGACAAAGATAAATCATGTCAGAGCTTTTTTCACTCTTAATGTGACCTATAATGTGCACAATTGAACTGAAAAACAAACTGAAATCTTCAAGGGGGAAAACATTCAAAAAAATCTTACAATAACCTTGTTGCATAAGTGTGCACACACTCTTAGAACTGAGGATGTGGCTGAATTAACCAATCTCATTCAAACTCATGTTAAATAGTGACTCTGATTAATCACAAATAAAGTTCAGGTGTTCTAGTAAGGTTTTCTTGACATTTTCTTAGTTGCATCTCAGAGCAGGTGGAAAATGTGATTTATCTTTGTCAATATACTTTACATCATAAAACCTTGCATTTTAACAGGGGTATGTAGACTTTTTCTATCCACTGCATCTCTCTCCTCCTTCAGTACTCCTCTTCCTTTCCCTCCTTCCACTGAATGAGCCTCCTCTCTCTCTTGCTGCTTGCTTACTGGGGAAATCCTCTGAGCTAATTCCCCCCCTCTTTCCAGTCGGCCCTAAGTTATAAACACACATAGAAGAGTGTTCTGCTTCACTGCCACGCAGTCAAGCATCTTCATTTCCCATTAAAAATCTGTGGGTCTCAACATGCAGAATCCAGCACCAGCACTGACCAGCTAAGCTCCGCTCCTGCCTAGCCGGCAGAATCATGAGAGACGGAATCTAGTTCCATGGAGCTGGCACTGCTTTGTTGGTTACAGGGCTGCATACATACAGACATGTAGCCCCGGCCAGTGAGCGTGTGCTTGCAAGGGTGGAATGTTTCGGACCCAGATCAGTTAAAGATATCAAACCAAACTTGAACCAAAAAGAAGTGAGGCTTTCCTCAACCTCATCACATCCACGAGTCTTGGCTTGTGTCGAGGTCTGAGTCCTTATAAACAGTGACATGTTCACAGGCCAATGTGGTCCAGTCATTGTTTTCTAATTCTGGATTCTGACTGACTTTGAAGCAGAGTTCCTTGTGGTTCATGTATGTTTTTTTCTAAATGGGGCCTGCCCTGTATTCCTGGTCATAGCCAAACCTATCTCTAAAAGTTAATTTTTTTAGACTAAAACAACTTCTTAATTGACTTCTCTACGTGGATTATTTTTAGTGCTCTATTGATCCTCTCTCTATATCAACAGTTCCCTTAGGTTGAAAGGGGGTTGAGATGGGAATTTTTCTCTCCCTCGCTCCCACCATCCTGATGGATGTATCAATGTATCAGACAGTGACCAGATCAACCATGTTATGCTAATCAGGGATTTCCTCCAGCTTATCAGGCCTCTGCCCCAAGACCCCACATACACGCTACAATGACCTCTGCTGATTCACTATCAATCTCTCTATCTCTTTTTAGTGCTCTTGAAGTGTTTTGTTCTCTCCTGGTTTTGATGGAATTCTTTATCTCTCAGCCTATTTTCCACTGAATTCTTCCATTTGTCTTACTATGCTAATTACATGACAGAATCTGTCTGCTTTTTCTGCCAGCCTGTATGTCCTGCTCCCTGCTTTTTACTCACACCTGCTCTGCCTGCCTGTCTGTCTATCTGATTATTACATACTCTGTATGCTTGCCTATATTCCGTATGTATTGCATATACCAGCACTGTCTGTTAGCTAATTGCATATTCTACTGTAGCATTGCAAATTCTACTGTAGCACTGACTATCTGAATGTTTGTCTACATACTAAACATAGAAAAACCATGTAACATTGTAAGACCGCAGGGATTGGGACAGGGCCTGGGGAAACACTTTTCTCAGATCATAAAAATGCATATTTACAAAACACATCAAATTCCTTCCAGTTCAACATTCACCGTGCACATAAAAATGTGTCTCTGCATAAATGTTTATGCTGAACTGCTGAATGGACGCTACTGTGTCTCTCTGTCTCTCTCTCCATCCTCCTCACCCAGCCGTGCCCTCCACACTCCACATGTTACCAATCTATCTAAACACATAGGTATGGCCCTCCCGTAACAACATTCCCACCCTCAGAAAATCCTCTACGATTTATAGTGTGTGTCTAATTCAATTACTCCCTAAGCGACCAACCCCTCAATACTTTACTGCTCCTTTCAAGAAGTAAGTGCACCTGAACGATGAGAGCCACAAGGTTTACTGTATCGGGTTAGAGGAAAGGAAAGAGGAGAGGTTAGAAAGTTAGGCAGTATAAGTGTGATGTTTCTTAGGGTTCCAGCCCTCACAGTGACACAAGTGGAAGTTGCTGTAAATTTGGTAGTTCACTGTAGCGCCTTGTTCGCTGTTCCTGACAGCGTTCACCATATAAACGTTAGCCCGGCACCAATGAATCACACAGGGACAGCGGCCATTATTCTCCTGGAGCTTAAGCCTGGCCTGCCCCTGGTGTGTGGGGTGAGAGACCCCTGGCAGGCACCCATTAAAGAGGCTTTACTGTATAAATACGTGGGTGTTATGAGGGGCAGAGAACCTCCTGTGATCTGACTTTGTTCCCTTTGTTCTACTGATGAAGGCCAGGCACTCCCATAAGCCCCTTTCTTCTATATTTTAGACAAATATCAACCCTTTCAAAGCCACAGGGATGTAGAGTTATTTACTAATGTAATGGTCACAGGGGGATAAGGGGATATAGGGTGACATAGGTTCACCGTTCGGAGATATGCTGATTGCATGTACTGCTGCAGCACGGGTTCAAATCCAGCCCAATGCTCTTTCAGCAAAAACTCTATACTCTGTTCTTCCCTACTGCTTTTGTACAATAAAGCACAAAAATGCCTGAAAATACATCTTTTAAAAGCCACTTGGTTGCAACACTAAATTACCCAACCACACATCTCTCGGAAATCACAGACCCACTTCCAACCCTCCAAAAGCAGCCCTCCAAAAGTGTGTTTATGTACTGTCTGCAGCATGCATCTTTCTGTTGCAACGCACACACAAGCACACACACAAAAATAGTTCATGGTGCCTGTGGCTGAAGTGTGTGTGTGTGTGTGTGTGTGTGTGTGTGTGTGTGTGTGTGTATATGAATGCATGCACGAGTAATAGAAAGTGGGTCTATGATATCCTGGATCCAGTGTCTTCAGCTTACATTCCATTCGCCCTCCTCAATGTCATGTACCAAAGATGTATGTATGTATTGGCAATGACAAGGAGTGGCAGGATTTGGAATGTTAGCTGTTAGTTGGATATTGGCACATGAAATAGGTCTGTGTCTTACCAAACCCCAGGCAGAGTTTCACAAGACACACAAACACAAACACACACATACGCACACTTCAGCCCCAGGCTAATTTCCCATTTCCAGGTGGCGCCTAAACTTAATCCTCTTGTGTGACTCAACCAGAATAGGCCCCAGAGGTCTACCCCTGCCCCCTGACCCTCTATAGCCAAACAATACGGACACTTCGTACATGGACACAGCATCCAAATGCACCTAGATTCCAGTGGGCAGACAACTCAAAAAGAGATTCAATCGTGTTTTGTGTGGTGCCGATTTGAGTACGGTACCATCCACCTTCGTCCTTAGCATTAATTATTGATTAATCTGCAAGTCACAGTAAAACAGGAGGTCCTGGGAGGAGCTGGAGCCCAGAGAAACAGCCTCCATCCTGCCCTTGGCCTGGCAAACACACCAGCCTTTCCAACAGCCCCACATACACTCCATACCCAGGACCCAGACTCCCAAGGGAGCCACAGATTAGCTCTGGCAAAAGACCACTAATCCCATCACATACTTCCACGAGTATACCTCCACCCTACGCCAGCCCAGCCCAGCCCAGCTCACCTTAGCCCAGCCCATCAAGCCAATAAGGGGGAGGGGAACCCTCTCAGTAGAGTTCCTTTAAACCACACAAGACCACGTCCAGCGTTCAATCATTTTTAATTGCCCCTTTGAACTACTGGTTGGTTGAGATGTGGTTTGAATTGGGAATGCATCGGAAAACTCTTGGAGGGAAATAGATGTAAAATGTGTGTCGACGCTGAGCAGGGGTGGTGAGTCATTTCTTGGGTGAAACACAAAAGGTAGTGCCTGATTAATTAACGGCTGGTTATGCTGCAAGTTGGAGGAGTCAAGGGGTCAAGGGTTAAAAACACAGAGTCCCCTACTAGTGTATTGTGTTACCTGGGGCGGAGGGAAGGAGGTCAGGGCTGGATCTGGTGTAATCCCAGTGAGTGTTCTCTGTGTATAGAGACTGAGCTGTTAGAGTCGGCTTTGGACGAGGAGGCATGAGGGAGCGTATTAATGGGACTAAACTGCTCCCCTACCACCCAACCTGATATCCAGAGTTGTATTACGTTGTGCGGTTACATTGTCCTCAATCTGCTTTCTCTTCACTTGCTCCTGCTTTCAATAGCTCTTCTGTGTGTCCACTTTTCATCCATAATACACCACTTGAGACCCTCCAAATCAAAGTGAAGGCAGGTTAGGATTCCAGGTTTTGTGCAGACTACGAGGAATAAGGGAGAAAGAGCCTGTCTACATTTACAGATTACTATTCGTTCAGCAAAAGAAAGCAAGGATCCATTTCATCTTTGGAGATTACAACTCTTACAATGGACGGACACATTCCATCCTCAGGGATTTCCATCTTGCTTGGGGACTGTCATTCTACCTTAAATGTAGACAACATGGGGGGACTATTCGGCTCTGAGTGTTTATAATTCCGCATCACACTGACAAATCTGGGATGTCCTCCATTATTCGGATTACCTCATCCTCAACCAAAGGGAGACTTCATTTCATGGAGGGAGAGACCAGCTGAAGGAAATAATTAAAACCCAATGATTTGAACGGGCTCCAAGTAAAGAATCCCAACTCTGCCTTCCTCCCATCCAGATTCAGCCCCTCAACCTCCTCCCTTCAAATCCCCAAAGTCCTGTAGCATGGAAAGTAGTACAGTTGGGCCTACAGGCCATCAGTAGAAACATATTCCTTCTGCCTCTGATCCAGCATCTGGAAAGTATGACAATCTAACTACTCTGTCACTCATTTTAGCACCAAGGCTACTGAACACATCCATCTGCAAAAGCTTGGATCTCCAAACCTTCATTCCTCTAGGCTGCTTAGGAGATGCTAAGGCATTGAAAGTGTCTCTCTGTCGGTCTTGACATAAGCACCCCTCATTTAGGAGCTGGTGATGAGATCATCTGATGACTTAAGAGTGTTTACAACATCGGGCTGACTTCAGAGCCTCAGAGCCGGACAAGCAGTCATTCCAATGTAAACTTCACAGGACCCCCTGCTCCACGTCCTGGGTGGGGGGAAGCTACGCTGGTCTTAGTTGAGGGGTGTGGGGTTTATAATGGATGTGTCTTCACCAAGGGGTCAGGAGGGGTAATCCTCTCCACTAGTCTGCAGCCATGCAGAGATCTCTCCACGGCTATACATCAGCAGCCTCCTTCTCAGCCCACTATCTATCACGGAGGACGGTCGCTATCTTTCATATGGTCTTAGTGGTTAAGCCTCCTGCTGTGCCGTCTAATTTCACCCTGACTTTAGCTGAAAAACACAAAGCACACACAACACACACATCACACACATCGCACACACAACACACAACAAACACAAAATCACAAGTCAGCGCATACATACAAGAAGTAAAAGACACATGGTCAGTGAATTTCCACACCTTCCAGGACAGAGGGCTAGACAAACATTGCATGCTTGTGTTGAGCCATTCGGGATGTCTCCTGCCCAGAAACACTTTCTCATTATGTAAGGTGAATAGAAATAATATTTACATATTATCTAAAGGTTATTTTAATTAAATTGTCATGAGGACAATTGTTGTGGTCTAAACATGCTCTAAAGAGGCAATCCCTTCTCACTTCACTCCCCTCTTCCAGATCTGCCCCCATTCATACTCTCCTTCTCAATCCAAGGATTCACATCCCTCTGACCGGTGCCGACCAGCCTAACCCTTGACACTCATATGCTGTTTGGTGAAAGCAAGCACGTAAAGGCCTAACTCCCATGCAGAGAAATGCATCGACGGTCTAATGATTAAAAATGCTTAAATTGGAGAGATTGACAGATGTTATCAGATTTGACTAGTTTATCATTCAGCATATATAGAATTTTCTGTAAATGCAGGTTATTTGCTAATACACTTGGCCAAAAATGAAATAATCTTTAAAAAAACAACAAGGTAAGTTGCCGGAGAACATGTTCTCATATCGAGCACACATTGCAAAGCACACACACTGAGCTCTAGGCAACCTCCTCACCCGTTTTTTGGGGCTTTGATAGCTATGAATAGGGTTCAATTGTGTAATCAATGCCTAACTCCTCAACCCATTTTGTCATATTGGCATCTATTCGGAGTGGTTTGACAGATTTAAATGTGATGCTTGATGTTCTCAAATGTGTGCCTGATGCCTGATGTTGTTAGTTTCCATGGAGAATGTTACTGGGCTGTGATCCCAGAATACATAGTCATGATACACATTCACTCATCTACATGTATGATTAGTATGATATGAGAGTTTGTCTTCAGGTGGGTTACTTATAAAAAAAGATCAGTTGACATAGTTGGCTACTTTAAACCCTAAGTGTTCCATTAGCTCACTGTCAACCCCGTCGTCGGGAGGATGGGGAGGTTGGGGGAATCCTGCGAGGGCTGTGGGGAACACTGATCGGCTGTAGGGGTTGCTCTCTACAATGTTGTGCTAACATTTCTATTGGAATGCATTTTTATTGGAGCACATAGTATGCAAGATTTCCATACGGATGAGAGTAGGGCATGGCTTACATTCCTACAGCAAATACATAGTCTCTGCATAGGAAAGTGTGTGGTAAAATGAATTGGAAGAGGAAGAATCTAAGCCTGATTGGGCCCACTCAGTGGGGAGCAGGTTATGGCAGTTAGGTTTGTTACAGAGGAGCGCAAGTACTCCAAACAGTGCATGTGTTTGTACATGACTGCATTACCTGGAGGTGCTATGAGCGTAAGTGCGCACTGAGCAAAACGTTTTTATAACTTTAAGGTGCTTTGTATTGCAGGTGGATAGCAAAGATATTTTCCACTGATTGTGTATTTAGTAAAGTTGGGCAGAACATTTCAGAACACTCCCTGTGTGTTTGTTTGTGTAGAAGGGTGTAGGATAGCAGAACCTCTCTCGCTCTGTCTGTATGCTATGAAAATCAGCATGCACCATGGGTGCTTCCAGGTCCTTCCAGGTATTCAGAATATTCCAAACAGGAATGGCAATCACTTGGTGTATTTATGTTTGGGCATTAATTCGACTTAGGACCTAAAAAGTCCTAAAATGTTTTTACTGAATACGTCCAAGGGGATCTTTTTCCCAATTTCCCTATTTGAATACAGGATATGAACTGTTTCCCGTTATTACCACTTTAGGTCCCGCATTAAATTATGTTGAACTTATAAATGCTTCATAAAGTCTCTATAATGCCTTCAAAAGTGCTAGAAACATTTGTTACTGTTTGCTATGCTTTATAATGGGTTTATAAGCATAGCAAAACAGAGCAATCTAATTACCAATGTCAAATGTGACATAACTCATTATGTCAAAGTTGATGTATGTTGGATTGCATAAGAATTGCTTAATAAAGGCTTCATAAATTATGGGCTTTCCAAAGGCCTGAGACATGCTCATTTTGTGCTGCAGGATAGCACATGCTCATGAAAGAACATTGCTAGCCAATTACAACAGACTTCAACATTCAATAATCAGAAATGGATTTCATCAGGAGCAAAAGATTCAATTTCACACACACACACATGCACTTTAACATATCATATGGTGCTAGACCCAGTCAGTTTTTTTATACAGTTTCACTCACACCCAGCTAAATGCTGATACCTGAATAACAGTTTTTTTTCAAGCCCTGGTCTTTAGCATGTTAACAGAAGAGGAAGACCTGGCTTTTGATTACAGCTCTTACACACATACACACGTGTTTTGCCCTTCAACCCATTTATCTAAATTTAAATCTTTAATCATAAAACAACATAAATCAGCAGACTGTCTAATGATATAAACCCCCCAAAACTATGTGAAAAAAAATATTTTGAACATATATTCTTGTAAAATACAGCAATTCGATTACATTGAACATTACACAAGGCTGTAAATGGTCATGTAGCTTGTCCCTGATCTCGCAGATGAACAATTCATTCAAGTTGGATATACTGCATGTTGGTTTCAACTTAAAAAGTACCTAACAGCAACAATAAAGTTGTGTTGCAAAATGCCTTAGTTTTGTCACAAAAACCTGTGTATTTTATCAGAAATCTAGTCACAACAAAATCTGGTTCACAAGAAAAAATGATAATTGATGAGATGGGAAACTTGATTAGTATTATTTTCTCTTGAATTAAATATATAATGGTAATATATACTAGACCGAATTTTGTTTAGTAAACTGCAACTAGTCAGTTAATCATGATATTTGTTTAGAAGTAATATACAGTGGGGAGAACAAGTATTTGATACACTGCTGATTTTGCAGGTTTTCCTACTTACAAAGCATGTATAGGTCTGTAATTATTAATTAGGTACACTTCAACTGTGAGAGACGGAATCAAAAACAAAAATCCAGAAAATCACAATGTATAATTTTTAAATATTTATTTTGCACTTTATTGCATGACATAAATATTCGATACATCAGAAAAGTAGAACTTAATATTTGGTACAGAAAGGTTTGTTTGCAATTATAGAGATCATACGTGTCCTGTAGTTCTTGACCAAGTTTGCACACACTGCAGCAGGGATTTTGGCCCACTCCTCCATACAGACCTTCTCCAGATCCTTCAGGTTTCGGGGCTGTCCCTGGGCAATACAGACTTTTAGCTCCCTCCAAAGTTGTTCCATTGGGTTCAGGTCTGGAGACTGGCTAGGTCACTCCAGGACATTGAGATGCTTCTTACGGAGCCACTCCTTAGTTGTCCTGGCTGTGTGTTTCGGGTCGTTGTAATGCTGGAAGACCCAGCCACGACCCATCTTCAATGCTCTTACTGAGGGAAGGAGGTTATAGGCCAAGATCTAGCGATACATGGCCCCATCTATCCTCCCCTCAATACGGTGCAGTCGTCCTGTCCCCTTTGCAGAAAAAGCATGCCAAAAGCATGATGTTTCCACCTCCATGCTTCACGGCTGGGATTGTGTTCTTGGGGTTTTACTCATCCTTCTTCTTCCTCCAAACACGGCGAGTGGAGTTTAGACCAAAAAGCTCTATTTTTGTCTCATCAGACCACATGACCTTCTCCCATTCCTCCTCTGGATCATCCAGAGGTCATTGGCAAACTTCAGACGGGCCTGGACATGCACTGGCTTGAGCAGGGGGACCTTGTGTGCGCTGCAGGATTTTAATTCATGACGGTCTAGTGTGTTACTAATGGTTTTCTTTGAGACTGTGGACCCAGCTCTCTTCAGATCATTGACCAGGTGATGAGTTCAAACAGTCGCAGTCAATACAGGTAATGAGTGGAGAACAGGAGGGCTTCTTAAAGAAAAACTAACAAGTCTGTGAGAGCCGGAATTCCTACTGGTTGGTAGGTGATCAAATACTAATGTCATGCAATAAAATGCTAATTAATTTTTTAAGAATCATACAATGTGATTTTCTGGATATTTTTTTAGATTCCGTATCTCACAGTTGAAGTGTACATATGGTAACAATCTCATGCATAAGTGGGCACACCTTCTTATAACTGGGGATGTGGTTGTGTTCAGAATTAACCAAACACATTCAAACTCATGTTAAATAGAAGTCATTACACACCTGGCATCATTTAAAGTGACTCTGAGTAAACACAAA
The DNA here is from genome assembly GCA_016801105.1 of Esox niger. NCBI lineage: Eukaryota > Metazoa > Chordata > Actinopteri > Esociformes > Esocidae > Esox > Esox niger. Next base: position 19,175 of record JACXGJ010009056.1, read on the forward strand.
TAAAGTTCTGCTGTTCTACATTTTCTTAGTTGCATCTCAGAGTAAAAACCATGGTCCGCAGAGAGCTTTCAAAGCAAGGTTTAACTTTTTGGCCATAATTCCAAAAGGTAACAACACTGCACATACCCAAAGAAAAACTTACCTACAGCGAAGCATGGTGGTGGCAGCATAATGCTTTGGGGCTGTTCATCAGATGGAATCGGGGTCTTAGTCAGGGTGGAGGGAATTATGAACAGCTCCAAATATTAGGCAGTTTTGGCCCAAAATCTTTAGGCATGCGTCAGAAAGCTGAGGAAGAAAAGGAAATTCACCTTTCAGCATGACAACAACACAAAGCACACATCCAATTCCACAAAAGCATGGCTTCACCAGAAGAAGATTCATGTTTTGGAATGCCAGAGTCCAGACCTGAATCCAGCTGAGCATCTGTGGGGTGATCTGAAGATGGCTGTGCACAGGACATGTCCTCACAATCTGACAGACTTGGAGCCCTTTTGCAAAGAAGTGTGAGCAAATATTGCCACGTCAAGATGTGCCATGCTGATAGACTCCTACCCCCAAAAGACTGAGTGCTGTAATAAAACCAAAAGGTGCTTCAACAAAGAATTAAAATAGGGGGGGAACACTTATGAAACCAGGTTATAGTAGGCAATATTTTCCAATGCAATTAACCGTTGTGATGGCATACATTACAGTGCATCGTCCTCACCTTGCATTCCTTGTAAATGCTGTAAATAGGTTCTGAAGCCTCACTTGAATTACATTTATTAAGCCTCAATCAGTGCTCCTTTATGAAATGTTTGACATAGTGGATTATGTGGCATTAATTAACCTAGTTATGCCAGATGAATGAACACTTTGTAACGCATGACATGCCGTTATAAATGCTTTATAAGACATATATAGTGCTTATAAGGGCATCTTGAAGCCTTTCTAAGGAGAGGTCATTTAAAGCAGGATCCAACCTTACATTCACGTGGGGGGCAGGCTGACGTTAGTGTTACCGATGAACCTATTAGAGTGTATTATGGTGTGACGTTGGACTGCCTGAGGGCCTTATTATATAGAGTGGGCTTTGGAGAGTAAGTAAAGGCCCCCAGGGACCAACCATGAATTATTTCCCCAAGCCACATGCTTCACACTTTCTGATGTACACGTCACACCTGGCCAGACACATCGTCCCCAGTGTCTGGGCAGACAGGATGAAAAACATCAGGACAGTGTTTAGGAGACAGAAGCCCTGTCCTCCCCACCAAGGGCCAGGAGGGGGGAGGCCACTGGGGGCCCGGGGTGTAATGGGGATACATAGAGGGGGAGTGAAAAATGCCCGGTGATGTCTCTGTATCCAACTTGCTGGACAACACTTAACGTTGGGGAATAGAGCCAGATCTTCAGATTCACTGTTATTGTCACACTGCAGGCCCTTTCACCCGCACAAACCAGGGCCCTCTATCCTACCTTCACCTTTCAACTGCTGGGACATAAATGCTGAACAGGCTGGAGTTGGGGGACCAGCAGCAAGGCCAGGCTGAATGCAGAACCCAGGGATAGGGCACACAGGCCAGGCAGCTAGGAATGGTGGCATGCCAGCGGGGAACGTGCTTCCATGCTAGGTCCAGGGCTTACATCTGATTGCCGGTCATTACCCCCTCATTACCCGGTCTCAACCAGGTCACACAGTAAGCTAAGGAGTGTGTGTGCGTGCGTGCGTGCGTGTGCAAATCAAGCATCATACTGCTGACATGTGGTAATGATGGATGGTCTGACAAATGGTAAATGACAATGGGATAGAAACAGACACAGATACAGATATACACACAAAGTCATCCACACTTTAAAAACATATCCTTTGTCTACTAAATACCCAAGCAGGAAATTAAAGTCACACATTTAAACATACAGATGTACACAAAGCCTTTCTACCGCACACTGATATACACAGTGAGGTCCACACGTACGTCCACAAGCATGCAGACCACGGTGATTGCACTGCTCCTTCCCCTAAACAAATTAGGTCAGTCTGGAACTCATTTTCCTTTGCGGGCTTGGGGCGCAGGCGACCCTCACAGAGCACGCTCTGTTTGGACACGGATAATCACCACGGATCATTCCACAAGCAGAGGTCTGCCGGGTGGGGAGAGGTAGTTTAGATGAGTGGCTTTGGAAAGACAATGCAATAGCATGTGGTTGGAGGGTATAGTTGATGACATTACCACAGATATAGGCGTTTTACAGTCTGTAGGAGCACATCCAGGGTGACCGTGGTTGAGAGAGAGAGAGTGAGTGAAGTCAAGATCCATATTGCTGAAAGGTACCTCAACATTACCGTGACCACAGGCGATAGGGGATGGTTTGGGTAACCTAAAAGGTCTCTGAGAGTTTAGTCTGACAACATCCTACCTCCCCCCTCCAAGTTTCAAGTATTTTTCGGGATTATTTCCATATAAATTACAAATGTTCTATGAAAATGTTCAAGTACAGAGAAATGGTTGTGATAAGACTGCCTGTGTATCCTTCACTAACCCACTGGCTGGGTGTTTTCTTTGCATCTGCCATGACATGACACAAGATGTATGTCAGCCCCACTCAGACCTGCTATCTGCACACTGTCTGTAGGCAAACTGTCTGCTGTGTAGAGAGGGGAATACTTCTTCTTCGTCCATAAATAAAGACTAATTAAAGTTCAGAGCATGTTTCAAAAAGAAGGAGAACAAGTGGGTCCCTAGAAACACATGATGACTTGCGATAACCCCTATAATAAATCTAATCTTGAAAGCATAAAATTCTGACATCTTGGAACAGATATGAATCTGTGCTTTGAGAGAATCAAGCAGATAATAAAACCATCAGAAGGACTACGAACATGAGTTTCTCATGTCTGTCTAGAGATAAATAAATCTCTAGAGAAAAACATTGTGAAAGTGAAATAAAGAGAAACAAATGCAGAAGCAGTAAACGGGTCTAACTGCTTGTGCTCAGTGGGCCCACTGCACTCAGCAGTGTGAAGTCTTAAGCAGTCTCTGAGGTTGGCCCTCAGGTTAAAAGTCACGTTTAGTTTTGTTTTGTCTTGCTTTCTGATGACCTCTACTGATGTTGATCTGCAGAGAGAGTATTGGATGCATCTCTGACTAAGGAACAACCTTAACCCAATGAGCCAAGAAGGAACCAGAACAGTCAGAAATACAGCAGTCATATTCATTAAGACAGGAGTGAAGGGTCATTAGGTCAGGGGTCACAGGTAATCCAACAGCATGGGCAGAAATTCAAAAGAAACACAACACATGAAGCTCTCTAATCAAAATCAAAAGGAGAGTAGAAAACATGCACGACAGTTGAAGGAATACTATCCAATCTAACTGTCCAAATGAAAGCAGTCAAGCAGGATATGGCATGAATGAATAAGACCAGACGAAGGTAAAGGAGATGATGCTACATCTTTATTACTTCAGACACAGCTGCTTTGCTCTGACCCTTTAAGAGTTTCTTTGGACTAAATCCAGCTAAATCCTCTCTCAGTCTGAAACTAGCTGGTCCCGTTCCAGTCTGCCTGTGTGTCTGAGCTGGGCTGTCTCCGTCCGAGAGGGGCTCATAGTGGGTGTTCTGACTTAACTGTCTAGTAGTTGTTCTTCTGGCCTGAAACTCTGCAACAGGCTGAAAAGATCCAGACCTAATGCAATGATGGTGATGTGGTTACGTCAAGCATCTCTCCATCAACAGATTCCTCACAAGATATCAACTTGAAAACGGATACTGTGTGGTCGGTGGTAGGGGTAATAGGGTGTTTATTTGATATTTGATATAGCAATGTATTGATAGCATTACAACATCACCAATGTTCTCCCTCCTTCTCAGAGCTGATTGACAGCTCTGATTGACAGCTTTTAAGTTAGTGGAGCCTTAAGGGTTGACACACAAAACCTGTTGAATCACACACACACACACTCGACACACACACTTTAGGGATAATCTTTCCCCACCCCCTGAGTGTATCCTGGTAGGTCCAGGTCGGTCCAAGAGAGTTTTAATGAAGCCTGCCCTCTGCCTCTCTCTATCCCTCTCCTTAAATCAAAGAGCGAGGTCACCTCAGCACCACAGTAATGCCTGCGGCCGCGCTCCCCGGGTCCCGGGGATCCTGGGAAGGAAGCCGAAGGAATGCGCTGTCTGATTGTCTGTCTCAGAGAGGTGGCTGCAGGCCGCACCATGTATCACATGTCCACTAAGCAAACCCAGGCCCGCAATAAACCCCAGAGCCATCCGTCCGATATGGCCATCCCATGGACTCAGGGTGAGGTCAGTGCTGTGGGGCTGGAGGTGCCATCCTGTATGGAATAGCTCCAAAGGGTCACACAGGTGGACACAGCTTGGACGGAGAGCTGGGTCGGATGTTAATGCTTCGGAACAACAGGGGACATTGGGATTTTACGAGCCGGTGGAACTCGGTTTTGAAAGCAGAGCTTACATTGGAAGCTGTTATTCCAGCAACCACATAGAGGCTTTGGAAGAGATCTCAGACATTTAGAGTTATAAGAGGACATTTAACCCATTTATAAAGTCTGTCACATGAAATAATCAAGTAATGTATTTGGTGTGAGAAATACTTCTTCAGAACGCGGCCTAAGATGGTTTTATGTGAAATATCAGCCTACTGCAGCTGTTAAAATTTTAAGGGCAGATCCAGGTCACAGCACGCCAGGGACTCGGCACGCATGACTGCCCGTGACAGGTACAGGACACACAGGCCGAGCATCTGCAATACTTATTCACCTGTGTCCAAAGGATGAGTTTCTTGTCAGCGTGCTGTCTTTAGTTTTGACAGACAACTGGGTCAACTCCACCAGCAAGACCTGCCAAGAGACCACTAGTCGTCCCAGAGTCAAACCCAGGAACCTTTCCCTGTCGTACCAATCTAGGCTGAGGACAAAATATGCGTTCACCCCCCGTCACACAGAATGAGAGAAATCCTCAGGAAACCAATTCAGCACAAACAGCTGCTGTATATTACATCCAATGTATCTCCATGCAGGCATTCCTGTTGTATCAATCTGCCAAAGGACAACAAAGAAATCACCAATGTCCATGTCATATCAATTTACCAGATCGGACGCCAATCGGAATCTTTGCTTGAGTCAGTGTTCCGTCCATTTATGCTCCACAAAGCACACATCCAACAGATGTTCCAGTTGTTGACTGCGATATGAAATACATTCAGTTCCCGTCTGGTCGGCGGATGCCTGGGAAGATGGCCTCTGGGAGGCAGCTGGTAACGGAGACACAGCCTGTCTGGTCAACATGTCAGCAAGGCTCCGTACTAAGCTGCCATGATTTCCATCTCAGAAACTCAACACTGACACGGGGCACAGACAGTCATTTCCCATGCACAAAGGCAGAACACATAATGTGCATGTCAGTTCAACGACAATAGATCAAGTTAGATGACTGTCTAGGCGGGGATGAAGTCTGATTTTCACTTGACAAACAGCCACGAAAAGCAATGCTGTTATTAGAATCGAGATGGGTGGACACTGCGGACACTTGGCAGTTTGGCCGCTGATCAGACTTGAATGTTTAAACATTTGATTTCACTGAAGGACCAAACTCTTTGCTGTCACATTCAAGTCACAATCAAAATGCACTGTAATAATTCTATCCCTAACATTAACCTTAATATCTAATAAATAACCTTAACACCAAGCCAAAACCCTAACCGTAATACCGAATTTTGTTATAATTCTAACCCTAACCTTAATACCTAAACTTAACTCCTAACCCTTTTCATTTTACCTGTAGAGATTTGCATTTACTCCACTTGTATCTCACCCTTAGTCAAACATTGAATCTGAAGCTAAATTCTGAGATCTTGTTGCAGGTGCGCACCTACACGCAAAATCACACGCGAACAGAAACACACACACAAACCCCCAACCTTGTGGAATGTTCATCCCCCAAGAGAGCCCCATCATCTCTTGTCCTTTCATAGATTCGGAGTCTTCAGTTTTCCTTTGTTTTTTATCTCTCCATCTCTTCAATCATACCCCTCCCCCACATGCCCCTCCCCCCCACCTGCCCCTCCCCC
>JACXGJ010009057.1:0-25248 GCA_016801105.1 Esox niger
GGTCTGGGTGTATAGTGGGAGAAGGGATCTCGGTCTGGGTGTATAGTGGGAGAAGGAGGAAGCTTGGTCTGGGTGTATAGTGGGAGAAGGAGGGAGCTCGGTCTGGGTGTATAGTGGAAGGAGGGATCTCGGTCTGGGTGTATAGTGGGAGGAGGGAGCTCGGTCTGGGTGTATAGTGGGAGGAGGGAGCTCGGTCTGGGTGTATAGTGGGAGAAGGAGGGAGCTCGGTCTTGGTGTATAGTGGGAGAAGGAGGGTTGGGAGTGGGGTGTGTGTTGGTGTCTCAGACCTGGTTCAAATACCGTTCATGTCAAATAGTTTCAAATCATTCAGCTGTTTTGGATTTTTCAGACTCCAAGCCATTTCAACAGCACCAGGAGTGCATGCTCTCATTATTTCATAAATTACTCGGATATTTTCAAGGTGGATATACTGACATTTTTTTTCCTGGTGCATTCCATCAAGCTTTTGTGTATTTGTGTGCGTGTGTGTGTGCGTTCAGACAGACAGGTCATTGTATTAGTTCTGTTCCAAGTGAAAGCTAGGCCAAATAAAACTCTGCTGACGAGGGATGGGGCAAAGTACACCCAGTGAATCATCACTGGACCAGGGCTAGACATTGAAATAAATCAACAAAGACTCCCTGTCAGCGTGTGTGTATATGTGTGTGTGTGTGTGCCGGTGTGTGCGTACATTGAAGGTGTTTGTTTGAATGTTTTCTACGCGTACATGTTTGTGACAGTGAGTATGTGTCCACGGCTGGTTGGGCTTCATCCTGCTTCAGTGAATACGACTGCAGCGCTCAAGAAGTGCCCTATCATCTGTTGAGGGTCATTGCTAAAATATAGTGCTGTCAGTTACTGAAGGCCTGAGTAAGTTTGTGTGTGTGTGTGCGTGTATAAATGTGCTTGTGTGGGCACATGTCTGCATGTGACTGTGCACAAAACACTGTCATTTCTGAAATCAAATTACCGAATTGTGGACATTTTTGTAAGGGACACATTTTCTTCCTGCTCGCTCTCTTTTTCTGACCCTCTCTCTGTTCTCCCTTTCTCCTCTGCTCTCTCCTTTCAGTCTCTCTTGTGGTCCAGTGAAAGTAGATCCAGACTGCTGATGCTGATGAATGATGAGTAATTTGACCCTGTGTCTTTCCGTGCCGTAACAATGTTTCTTTCTTGTCTTTTATTGTACTGACTCCTGTTGGCTCTGCTTTGTATTTTATTTATTAATCCTTTATTTAACCAGTGAGGTCCCGTTGAGATTTCAAATTGTTTTTTTTAGTAAGCCCTGTCGAGGAAAGCAGCATAGATAAAACACAAGACAAACAATTGCATTGAAACAAAATGAGAGTTTCAAAGAACATTTTCAGCTACTCTCCTGTGATTTTGTTTTTGTTAGGATTGCATTTTCAATTCTTCTCCGAATCAACTTGGGGCCCTGGTGATAAGTTTCACTTAGCCCCCCCCCCAACAAAGATTAAGGTATTAAGAACTTGTATGTAAATGGTATTTCTTCTAGTTTCTCTAAACGGAATTCCCCATCTCACCTTTTCCATTACATTTAATTGAAGCATTGTTTCTCCTTCCATTTCTGGCATCCCTGCTCCACCCCTAACCCTGGGATGCTTCACTGACTCTGTTGCCACTTCAAAAAGTTGAAACTTGGTCTGATCTATCTGTGTGTTAAGTCGCTGGACGAAAACATCCCACCAACAAAATGTAATCCGCTTGGGAGCTGGGAAAAGGATGAGTTGGGATGAGGTGATTCATAGAATGCGTTCCACCACATCTAGTGCTCATCCTGGTCTCATACAATTCAACATTAAACCGAGTGTAAATCCTTATTGTGTGAAATATATCCATTTGTAAATAAAGAGTGTGATCCATGTCATTTCTCCCCATTTGACCTTAAACACATGTTTATTCGATGCCCTAAATTACAATATTGCTGGGAGGTGCTTAAAATCCACTATCAGCCATGCCCTTTGGCAGCTGTTTTTGGTTTTCTGGAGGACTTGCTCTCCCTGGACCCAATATGATGGTTACAGTCATTATATAATGTTACCCAGTCCAAGCAAGTTTTAGTAAAGATTTTTATTCACCAGTTTCTCTATTGTTTGCTCCACTTTTCTGGTATCTGGTATTGAGCTGTTTGTGTGTTTTCTAGGTCCGATCTGTCGGGAGGGACTGGTTGTGCAGTGGGTTGTGTAGATTGGGGAGAGCTGGAGTGGGTAGGAAGTTTGGATGTGGTTTGGATAGCATGCATGTCATATCATGAAGCTCAATATTTCCACTCCTCACGTTCTCTGTCAGCAATCAAAATGTATGTTGTGACTCACACCCCACACTTGACTTCAAATAACTAGCTAGATTGCCCGTTCCATAAGTAAATTCATGAACTAAATATATTTAGCAGTAATATGGAAAAAAATACAATATAAACCCATAGTTTTTGTGTGTTTCAAATGGTTCTGAACAGGATTTTGTTGGTCAGACTAGAAGAGCAGAATGATAGGTATAATGGGTCAGAAACTTTTCAGAAAGAAAACAACTAGAAAACAACTTTATTTCCAACCCTTGGCTTGGCCTGGGAGTTATATAATTGAATCTGTATCCTCACTATTGACTCTGTTCTGTCCTGTTTCTGTTCCGGTTCCATTGAGTACTGTTTTTTATGTACTTAATACCATGTAAATTATTGTATGCTGGACCTCATGTGACTTTATTATTATTGTTTGGTTCTTTTGCCTGTTATTTTGGGCCAAACCCCTGTTTGAAGAGTTGTTACGCTTCAAGAGTATTTCCTGTTCAATTGACCATATCATCACATTTCCACCTAAGTTTGTTTTGTGTCCTTCCCAGCATGTATTTATCAAGCATAATCCTTAAATGCCTCTCTCTCAGGCTTTAGTTATGTTGTATTCTCTTCATATATTTAATAATAATCCAAATATTGGTATACTTTTATGTGGAGTCCCAAAAGTGTGTCTGTAGATGCTCTGCAGATTATCAACTATTATGAACATTTAAACTTACTATCTACAAACCTTAACCTTTATCCAAAATCCGTAACCCTAACATTAGCAAGAAGTTGCTTATAAACATGGATGTCAGGTTTGTGACAATCACTGACAAATGTGTTGGCAACATAAAGTGACTCTGCTTTGTCCAGTCCCACCTTCCACCATGGGTGGTCTCAAGCCTGAAAGCAGTTGAAGAATAAATAATGCCAACATTTGCAGACAGAACCCCTCCAAAAAGCAACTTCAATATGTTTAAACAGTCATTTAAAATTCTCTTTAATGTACACACACATACTTTCATAAAGTATTCATTGCGTATGGCTTTTGCTCTTTTAATTGTGTTCATTTATATTTCTGACCTTCTGTAGTTGTTTGTTCTCTCCCCAGTTCATAAATCACTCCTCCCTCGTTTCATAATTCTGTCATTTTTTTGCTTTAGCTGGAATGCATTTCGAAAGCCCTCGTCTAGTCCAGACATACCTTCCAGTCTTTATGAAACTTTTAATAACTAACCAGCATTATTAAGCTCTACTAGTGTCATTTGCACAACAGCATTTCACGACAACAACCAGCCTCATCCCTCTCCCGAATTGAGCCGTATAGATACAAGTGTCAATCAACTCTTTATTGTCTCACAGTTGTTGGTTTTTAAGTCTTTCTATGTCTTGTTGGCTGCCCCTGGTTCGATTTCCTGTTATTTATGGCCTTTGGGAAAGATAGGATGTCTGGGTTCAGCAAAGGCTATTATACTATATGATCTAAGGAGCACAGCTCAGAAGCATCTGGAAGCTGAGAAGTATGCTGCTCCACAGACTAGCGGACAGACAGACACATGGATGGACAGAAGGACAGAAATATGGACTGGCGCGCATGTGAACATGCAAGCACAGATGATGAATGGACACACGCAGCCATACGTCAGTACATAATATGCTGCCTGTCAGCGTTGCCATGGCGAAGTTAAAGAGTTTGTCTGGCACATTCCTAAGTTCTATATAATGTCATCACCAGCTGGGGTCAATAGGGAATATGCAGTGTGAACTAAAGCAAAGAAGAAACATTTACAAACTGGGGTAACACACATCACATCACAATGTTTGGACAAAGCTAAACTACTTTCCTGAAAAGCTGTTCAAGTTATCTCTGTAGCTTTCAAAATACCTGCGTAAAGATGCACTGTGGAGATCTAATTTCAACCAGGAGTTTCATAAGATGTTACAAACTCCCCAAAATTATTTCAAATGAAATTTTTTGTGAATCTACTTAACAACACATCATATGAATGTGGAATATGGTATGATTAAATATGGAAACATTGTACACAGCAGAACCTAGATCAGGAAAGATCACACAGGAATACACTCTGGGCCAGATCACACAGGAATACACTCTGGGCCATAGCCAATGGCAGGTCTGGGATCAACTTGAGAGTATAACAAATACAAATGTTTTCACGCGTGATATTTTCACAATTTATTGAATAAGGCACCTCCTTTAGTCAATATTTGAGGCATATTTGAAAGCAATTACTGCACTGCATCTATTTGGGTAGGGCTTAACCAGCCCATTTAACATTTAACTTTTGCCCATTCTTCTTTGTAAAATTGCTCTAGCTCTTTTAAGTTGGAATTGGGACTTCTGGTGAATTAATGTCTGGGCTTTGAATGGGCCACTCCAGGACACTGACATGGTTTTAAGGTGGGCACTGACATGTTTTTGCCCTTCTTGACCGGATACTGCGGTTTGTTCTAGACAGACTCACTGTTGTGCCATACTCTCACAATCTTTTAATAATTGACTTTACTGTGCTCCGGGGGATATACAATTCCTTGGAAATCTTACGCCTGTCATGTCCTGGCTATGCCCCTAGCCATCTCTGCACTGGGCTAGGGCCTCTAGGCACCTCTATTTTAGTTTGATCTCCCCAATTGGAGGCAACAATCCACACCTGCCTCCAATTGTGTAATGCATTTATGTGAATGTTTCCCCACACTCTGCGTGGATTATTATGGTTTGTAGATGACCTGAAGTCACAGGAGCTGCCATTATTTGGTTCTTCATTATTTTCATTAAAACATGGATTACCAGCACCACATTGTCTCTGCGTCTTTGTCCTGCCACCACCAGCCATGTGACAACGCCCTACTCCTGACTGTTTTTGGAAAACCACATTGCATATTTGCTTGGATAATTCCTTGTTCTGCATGATGTAGTTTTTGCTGAGACAAGTATATAGAACCTGAAACGATGAACTCCAGTCAACGACAATATTTACACTACTTCTAAAGCCAATTGGTTGCTACTCAGCTCATTCAGGTGTGTCACTGCAAAGGAGAATATATGGTAATTATTTTTAGACAATTCACAGATTTAGTTTTTCATGTTGACATTATGAAAGTTTCTGTGTCTAAATTAAATACATTTTGATTAAATTTTCTAACACAAGTAATTGTGGAAATGTCCAGGGGTTGTGTACTTTTGGGAGACATTAAATGCTATCTAACCAGCCTGAAGCCTGACTGATACCTACATGCAAGTATTCCCTGAACTCTAGAAAATCAAACGGCTGTGTATTGGCTTTCATGCTCAGCCGCGTGGACAGAGTCTCCAGTAAGTGTCTTTGTCCTAATTCTCGTTTTGAGATTCAGCTCGAAGGGGTTCATTTATGTTCATGTCAGCGTACTCGTTACTCTGCTGATATCGTCAATCGTACAGACACCTGTTATCATTATACACCGGTGAACATGAGCTCACGCCAAAATCAACACGGACACGTGCGCCCTCCCAAACACGCACAGCACCGGCGTACACACGACTCAGTATGAAAACACACGCCCAAAGATGCATGTGAATAGCCCATGTTTGATCCACGAATAAACATTGGGAGGCAGACGGGACGAAATTCTGTATGTTGAAGTGAACAAAATATTGAACTAGTACATCACGCATTCGCACACACACAGAGACACAGACATGCAAAATTCTATTCGTAAGTATTGGGACAGTGATAGAAGATCATTAGGCAAATGTACAGAATGTCAATGACTTTTTTCTGTCCATTTCAACAAATGTTTTATCAGCTGAGAAGAACAGCACTGTTAGCGTTCCATATCCTTGTTATATGTGAGAACAGTCATTGGGACATTTGGCACATGGGTGATCTATCCTTTGCTCCAGTTGGCTGTTTCAGTAGGCTACAAATCAAGTGACTGTTTAAAATGGCTGCCATTAAGGCTTGGCAAAGCATCTCAAAGGATGATACAAGATGTTAGTGATGTCAATGGATCGTAGACTCACTGTGGTTACTGTCTGTAAGGGATTTGTTGACGTTGGTGATGGTAATGTTGTGATGTTAATCAGGGGTCCTGCATAACATTTGCTTCTTCACAGATCAGCTCCACATCAGCCTCACCGGGTGTGGGCCATCAACCCCACCTTCCTGAGCTCACCTGGAGAGGTGTGTAACTCTGAGCAAACTGGAATGTAACTAAATGCATGATATTGTGGACATGTATCTGTAGTGTTTGGATTTCCCCTGTTCCCCATAAAGGGCTGAATATGGTGATATGCTTTATTGAACTGTACGGGTTATGGTACAAATGGTTGTTCTTGTGACATGTCTGACAACAACTGTTGACAACGCCCTGTCCATTTGATATTTTTTCATTGATTAAGTGTGACAGTTCTGGTCCTTTGTGTTTGCCATGGTAAAGTTATGCTAATGACTATTTGGGGGAGTGTTTTAGATAGGTCTGATTTTAGCATCTGAGTTCTGGGTCTACAGCTCTGGAAAAAAATATGAGACCACTGCACCTTTTTCTTTCCTTTCCAATAAAGTCAAAAAGTAAGGTTTTGAGTGTGGAACAGAAGGGTTAAAATTAAGAGACCACTGCAAATTGAATGCTTCTGTTCCTCACTCAAAACCTTTTTTTCACCTTTTTTGGAAAGGAAAGAAAAAGATGCAGTTGTGATGGTGAGAGGACGGACAGCTCTGTCATCTCCCGCTTTTTCCCAGTTTCCCATGGTTCATGAACTCACCCCGGTCTCTTTCATTTTTCTTGTCTCCAATTGTCACTCACACAAGGTCCCAATTAAGTCATCAGTATGTGTTTAAATGTTTCACCTCTGCTCCCCTCATATGTCAGTCATTGTTCCATGTCACAGTTTGTGTTCATGGCAGTGGTGAGTTCTGTTTTTGTCTACTTGGTTTAGCATCGACCGCCCTCCTTGCCTGCACCTGGTTCCTCCTCTCCACCACACCCCTTCCTGACAGCAGTGGTCTCTTCATTTTTTCCGGAGCTGTAGATTGGTCCCAGGGACACATGCAATTGTGGGCATTCTTGAATTCCGGGTCTTTGAGCGGGTCCAGGGACACATGTCAATATGGGAATCCCTGTTTTTGAAACAACTCTTACTATGCATATGCTTACATTAAATGGGCGAATGGCTCTCTGAAAATTATGCTTAATTGTTAAAACAGGTGACAGAACTTTTCCCTCATTCATCTTTTAATTGTATTTTGGTATGCTTTGAGTATACAGCATGAATAACATACCGATTTTTACTTAACTGTCCCAAAATATATGGAGAGCACTGTATTATACATACAAATACATTCATTCAGTTCCACTGCTTTACACTCTCACAGCCATTTCCATGAGTTCACCCAGTCTGGGGTCTGTCTGTCTGGCCTCAGATCCAGCCTGGGTTCTGTCTGTCTGGCCTCAGATCCAGCCTGGGGTCTGTCTGTCTGGCCTCAGATCTAGCCTGGGGTCTGTCTGTCTGGCCTCAGATCCAGCCTGGAGTCTGTCTGTCTGGCCTCAGATCCAGATGATTTGAACCCACACCTTAACCACAAAAACATGAATTGGGATAACTCTAATTTGCTGCAGAATAATGGCAACAACACATTCACACCAATCACCATTTGAAAATATTGATAACATTGGTTATCAATGTAGACCAATATCATCTCGGCATTTCAAGATGCACTTTTATATGCATCTGAAATCATTTCTGGTGAGTAAATGTTGTGAAACACCATCATTCCACAGTTACAGCCAACATATTGCAATGCAAAATTCTACAAAACGCCCCTGTAACCCCAACTCCTACTGCTCTTTTTCCCAAAATTGGTCTAGAAAAATGGCCCAATTAATTGCGGATTCCTTGTTCAACAACATATCTGTATCCATTTACATATTGAAATCTGTTCACATACGTACACACAATCGAAAGAGTGTGGAAATAAGCTGTCTGTTTTCTGTCTGTTGTGTCGTGTCTAAGGAGCGAACACAGAATGGAGAAGAGTGATGGAAAAGGTTTATATCCGGTTATATCCAGCTGTCCCCAGCACATAAACACTCCTGCATGCACACTATTTTTGCTATTGCAGTGTGATTGACCGCAGCCAGAAAAAGTAATATATGTTCTAAACACAATCTATATGGAAATACAGTCATGTCAGCTGTCACAGGTGGGACAACTTGTATGTTTGAACCAAGATGTAATATAATTGGTTAATTTAAATGTCATGTGATTTTTGCCTCTGTTCTGAGTTTTTCTGTTCCAATCCGATGTCCAAAAGGGTGTGACAGCAGTCCAGAGAGATGGTGGAGCCGATGCCCTTGAAAATAAAGTATAACGGTTCTGTTTGTTTAGAGCAACAGATAATGACGTTTGAGCTGTTTGATTGACAAAATGAACGCCTGCCATCAGGACTGCATTGTCTTCTGTGTCTCAATAATGAGTTTGTATGGTGTTTTTAATGGAATGTTTCTAAAGCAAAATTCATCTCTATTGTGGTCTCTACCTTACTTTAATATCAGTGGCCAATCAAGTCGCTTCTCTGTCAAGTCCAGAGTGAGCAGAATATGTGTTCCTTATTCTGTGCAGAAGAGGTTCCAGGATCGAATAAAACGCACCGTGCTGTTGTAGATTGCTTATCAATTTTTTTTGTAGGTAATATGCAAACATAGATCTTCTCTGATCTTAACAGGCAAATCCAGAGAAAATTAAACATGTGCTTTTTGGTCACTAATCTGGATATGATTATTATGGTGTCTACATGTAGCCTATTAAAATATTTGGTGAAAAACAGTATTTCCCCCCATTCCATTTCATAATCCCAACCACTCAAAACTGAAACGTTCTTATGTTGGTGTAATGACCATGAGGTCACAGAAACTGGTAAGACAGGTTTACAGATAGACAGGTGAAAACCGACAGACAGGTGAAGACTGAGACACATCCTCCTTGTTCATTTATTCATCCTCTCTGCATTAATAAAGAATGGAGGAAGGGAAGAAAGCCTGCTAGAGCTAAACTGAGCCTGGGGCAAAAGCTGTCCTGCCCGACTGCTGGGACTTTAGGCAAAAACTGCGGCACACAATGCAACTGAATAGACCTCATGGTAATAGTTTAAAGTCATGTTGGATATCTCTGTGGACTCACACTGGTTCTAGTTCTGTATAGATCTTTATTCAGCTGGACGTTATTTCACTGTGCATCTTAAAGATTCAACGTTCTCTCAATGTATTCTTCCTCTCTTGTCCTTGGTCACACTCTCTTCATCTCACTCAGTCATTCAAATTGCAGTATTGCCATTGTTTACATGGTAATTGTTGCCATATTTAAGTGATACACACAATTAGAGCAATATTAATAGTATTTTTCCTAAAGAAAATTATATTACAAATGAAACCAATCTGATAAAAAATGATATTATTATTTTTACTGTCCAGAATCAAATTTAAAAGGCCAAATTAAAGAAAGGTACATATAAAGGAAAATGACGAATAGTACTGATATTGTCTGTATATTACATTATTATATTGTCACTTGCTTTCTCTCTCGCTCTACATCTTGCGGCCATGAGGTAAGGTGCTGACCCTAATTTTTTTGTTAGCAGCATAATTAACATTCTCTTGTCAATCTTCAGCTATTTTTAGAGTACCGACACCCTAGGAGATGAAGAACATTCTCAGTTTTAATATTCTGTTGCTCTTCCGGTACTTGCATAATGAAACTTATCCCAATGAAACTAGGTTATTGTTGTACAGGTGCTTATTAACCATTCAAGGTGACGGTATCAAAAGATAAGATAATGTATGTAATCTGGAAATATTGTTTGCAGTGCAGTGTTACCACAAAACACACAAATATTCACACGCTAACAAGAAATACCAGTAGAAAATGACCTTTGACATCAATGATTCATCTGGCGGCTGCATTATATTCATTTGTATGCTCATAACTCACTGCAATGCCGTCTATAGGCTTTCCCACTGTCCTGCCAGTGGGGTTTTTAAACATTCAGAAGCCTTACTGCCACTGAAAAAAAGCTCAGTCTTCATGTACCCAGGTGTTTTTTAACACTGTCCCAAGAAGAGGGGCTCTAACTATTCATAAAGAGGTTTCTGGCATCTGTCAGGGTCTTAATCAGGCCTCTTTTTGTCCCCAGTTTCAAAACTGATCTGAAGTAGGATTTCAAGAAAACTACAAATCACTATACACGTATTTACTATATAAATTACTATATATTACTATATTACACAGAAAGACCAAAACTAAAAGGTGTATCATAGCTATGGCTGTTATGTGGACCAGCGGACAGCATGCAGTTATAGAAAGTAGCATGCTAGCTAACAGTTTATTTCTGACAGAAATGGCCACAAATAATCAAATGGAGCAATTCTTATGAAAAATATTTGATAACAAGGGACAGTATGATTACAACTTCATATATCAATCTGTTTGTATAATGGAGAGTTAGCGAGCCAGTTACTAAGGTAAAATTAAGCAGCTAGTTACTAAGGTAAAGTTAGGCAGCTAGTTTTTAAGGTAAAGTCAGACAGCTAGTTACCAAGGTAAAGTTAGGCAGCTAGTTACTAAAGTAAAGTTAGGCAGCTAGTTACTAAGGTAGAGTTAGACAGCAAGTTACTATGGAAGAGAATGTAAAGACTTTATTGACCTTCTACATTCATGTCTAAATTCTATATCCAACAACTTATTATATTCACACTGAAGGGAACAACACGGGTATCTGTAGCAAAAATACCCCATTATCTCAGAATGTGGCGGCATACAAGTTAGACGTTTACCTATTTACACCGTTTAAGCAATTGAACTATGCAAAAAATACAAAATTAAAGAGACAGCCTGACATCCAGGAGCCTTTGACTGACAATAACTGTCCAGGTGGCCATTGGCTGACATTAACAATCCAGATAGCCATTGGCTGACAGTAGCAGTGAAGACATAGAGCCAGTGTTTTACTTGACTTCACAAGGCAGCACTCCTCATGGCAAAGTAATGATGTCACTGAGAGCGTGGCGCTACAGCCACATGAATCTGTCAGAGCTGTTGTTACTGCAGTATATGTTCCCTCAGGCACTGGCTCCTCTGCATGTTGGAAGTGGTTAAGGCCCACCGATCGATCTGTGGAAAAGCGGCAGCGATCTGCAAGATTGTGAAAAAGGCAGTATTGATTGGTCAGATGGACTGTCTGGCTGTTTGTTTGCTGGAGCGATTGACGATGGTTGGTAGGAATGCAAAGAGGAAAGGCATGGCGACTGTTCAGAGGACGCTGCAGACTAGATACAATTGGCAATACTTCTCTTTTTGATACATACCATTTGTCTCCTCTCTGTACTTTCCCAAACTCTTTGCCAGTCTCCATAACTCAGTCTGTTCTTTGTACCGCACCTTGTTTATTTCTGTAGAGGAAACCCACAGAGTCGATGGACAGTAAGTGACATGTCGGGGCTGTGACCAGTAGTCAGTGAGGGGGAATAGGAGCGCGTCTCTCTGGTGACTTAATGGGCCCAACGGCCCAGTAGGCTCAGCTATCTCCAGAGCCCTTCTCAGCCCCTCAGCCCACTAGAGCCACTCAGCCAGGCAGGCTAGCTAATCAACCAGAAGACAAAACATGGAGAACATCCTGGTGTGTGTGTGTGTGTGTGTCTTGTACCCTTCACTATTCTCTGCTGTCCTCTGCTGTATCTCTATCTCTCTCTCCCTTCTCCTTTATCTCTCTTTCCTTTGTTTCAGCTTTGGATCATTATTACCAGGGACCATTGTCAGCCTCTCACACAATTTGCAATAGTCTACACTCAGCCCACTGATTTCCACTGAATGGATGGTTTGATTTTGTCTTTTTGAAATGCTGTTCTCTCACACATAACTATAAGATTTTCGGATCTGTGTGTGACAGAGCTATTTTGTAGATGGGTGAGAAACCGTGTGGTTCAGAGTGAGAGGCAGCAGACATGTGCATGTGTATGTGTATGTGAGTGCAGGTGTGTGTGTGTGTGTGTGTGTGTGTATGTGTGTGTGTGTGTGATTTGCATGTGTGTGTGATTTTTGTGTGTGCATGTAAATCTGTAGCGGGACTTTCTCAAAACTCCTCACAAGAATATAATCCAAGGAAGATTTTATTTTTTTATCGGTCCTGACTATTAGAAAGGATAATTTAATTGCCGGTATTAGGTTTCATGGTTTTAGAAAATATAATAGTTTTACCCAAAATGTATGTGTGTGTCCACTTGTGAGTGCACGTGTGATTTAGGTGTACACCTGCATTTGGATACAGGGTTTCTACTACCACAGCCCCTCTGTTTCCACAGTCCCCAAACCTGATCATTTGGATGCATCGGTATGTCTACTGTACTGTGGAAGTGGGAAGGGTACGTATCTCCAAAGCAGTACAAAACTCATCATTCTCTCATGAAGACAAGGACCGTAGAAGACCTTTTAGGGGTTCTTCATGGAAACTATAAGAGGTCCCCTGTAAGTTGTAATAAGAAATCTAAAAAGGTTATAAAGGTTGTAATGGTTACAAAAGTCCTTTTAATGTTCCCTGAGTCATGTTGTCCCCCATTTACATTGCAAGAACACTTCAGAGATCCCCTGGGAATCTGTTCATTTCAGAATGTAAAGAATCCTTCTTAGAAAGGGTGACATTTGGAGACATTGTACAGGTACGAAAACTGCTGTTCAGCTCCCAGCTAAACCTCTTCTACTTAACTGCTCTGACACACTGAGATGGAAAGGAAAGATTCGGTGCAAGCTGGTGTATGGGATCACACACTTACACTCACGCACTTGACACGCCTCTTTCATCCTGTTTTTGTCCGTGCAAAGTCAGAGTGATAAACACACACTGATCATTACAACACCTAGAGCAATGGAGTGAGGAAGGATTGAGAAGGGGGTTGAGAGGGAAAGAGGCTGGGGGAGAAGGTAGGGACACTAAATTGCTTCTGGCCCATATAGAGGAGAATATGAGCCTGTATGTTAGAGTGAGGTCATATTTCAGGGGCGCTCTGGGAAATGACAAGCACTTTAAGTTCATGAAAACTTTATTGTTTTTGTCAGAAAAATGAGCAGCAAACTCACCGGAGAGCAGACGGAGCATTAGGGCAAAGTCATTTTGTTCTTTCAACCTGCTAAGATCTTCAGTCTGGAAGTGTAACTGAAATGGCAGGCAGGTTTGAGTTGAGGATTATATTTCATTCAATATTTTCGCGATCGTATTGGATTTGTAGTGCTTGGACTTAAGATATTGTATTGAAAAGAAATATCTACTGAGACTTTTCCACATCAGCATTTTGTGAAAATGTGTGGAAGGGTCAGAAATGTCCTCTCAGTTGTACTTTTTGGATGGTATGAGGTAAGGGGATGGATGATGGATCCTGCAGTATTTATGGCACAATGGTGGTCCATCTTCTTTCTGGCTTTGTTCTCTTTGCAGTGTTTTATCTCCCTTAAACCACTGCAGGGCTTTTTCCTTTCTAATAGGTTGCTGGTGCTACCATAAATACCACAGTTGGTCAAGCATAAGGAACACATACCAAAGCAATTTTCTATTACCCCTCATACATGGAGACAGACATGGAGACACACAACAAAAAACACACACACACACACACACACAATGTGAGGAAAGTCCTTAAGCACACAGTGTGTGCGAGGCTAGATTATGACCTTGTCGCCTACAATTCTCTTTGGACTGTATCGGAATGGAATCTAAATGAATTACTGTGTCTCTGCCTCTCTTAGTACATACCTCTAACATCTCTGTCTGTAGACAAAATAAGTGCCAAACGCCTATTACTGTATTTAAAGCACGCCCACTAGAGTGAATACAAATCCCTACAGTATATGCAGAGATGATTTCTACCACTTTGCCCAAAGAGTGTGGTCAGTTGAGGGTATATACAGCTTTAGTGATGATGAAAAGGTTTGCATTCAGCGAGATGACTTTTCTTGCTAAAAACATTAAATATCTAACATTTATGGGAGTACAAGGTGCACTGTTATGTGGTTATGGTTAAGATGAGTGGGACGTAATATATTCCACACAAAATGCAATGTGATGAAGCTGAATCAACGTGGAGCTAATTGGAAGTTTTCAACGTAAATTATATTTGTCAATGCCCCCCCACACATTGTAGCTTTATCCAATGATGCTACATTTTTTTGGTTCCTTCTAATTGAACTCACGTCAGTTGAAAACTCAATCAAAAATAAATGTAAAACCGAAGTTGAATTAATGTCTGTGTCTAATCCAGTGGGTGGGTGCTTGGGCTGTGCGTGAGAGGAAGGTTACACATTTGTTACGTCTGAGATTTTCTGGAGGGTCTTAAGCTACAAAGCTGAGCTCCAGGCCTTTCTCCTGTCCTCCCAGAGCTCCTTAGGAAAGCGCTTTTCCACATCTCCATGTTCAATCCCTGACCCCCCTCTTCAGATAAGACAGTGAGCCAGAAGCCATGGTCAGAGTTTCCATTTGCCTGCAGAGAACACACACGTTGAGACACGCTAACACGCTCTACGAGGCAGACAAATGTCAGCCGCCTACGTTTGTTGTCATCTCAATCCTTGATAAGAAATATTGTCACGAAACAGCCTTTTTATCCCAGTCATTACAAAACACCATGCTGTATTCACATGCACTCTAGACTAGACACCATACAGCTAAAAGACCATAGTAACCATCCTACAGTCTAAACCTCAGCTAAATGACATCAATAGCTATCCTGCATTATATGATTTATTGCATCCACCTCTTTCCTCCCACCACCGCACATTGTCCTTGTGATAAATGCTGCTGTTTGTTGGAGTGCACCAAGCAAGCTATTCCGAGAAATAGAGTAGGTGTGTATCTGGTTGTTCGTGTGTGTGCAAGAAGGCCAAAGTTCTCTGCTTCTCCGTGAACTCAAATGTAGGAAAATGGGACTTTACCTGGGTGTTGAGTCTCTGAAGCATGGTGAGTACAGAGGGACGAGGGAGCTTAATGAATAAGTATCCCTGAGAGAGAGTGGAGCAAGCAAATTAGAGCAGGACTGACAGAGTGTGAGGCTGACCTTTTAGAGATGACTAGCACCGGTCTGGCTACTGCAGTGTGGAGAGAGAGAATGAGCAAGAGGCTAAAAGAGAAAAAGAGAACAAAAGAAAATAAGTAGAGAGAGAGAGCAAAAAACTCCTTACCATTTCACACTTGTCTCGCCCGGGACATAGCTGTTGCATCTGTGTGCGTGTGTGTGTGTGTGTGTGTGTGTGTGTGTGTGTGTGAGAGAGAGAGAAAAGGAGAGATTAGCAGGAAGAGATTGAAGGAAAGTGAGTCTTCTGTGAAAAAACATTGTAAAAAAATAACAGGGGCAGACAATGATGTTGCAAGAGCATCAATGAGAGACGGGGAATGTGAGATAGAGGGAACGAAACCAAGAAGCCTAGCGAGAGCAATCAGGTACAGCCAGCTAGAAAGAAAGAGAAACAGAGAAACAGCGAGAGAAAGAGCTGTAACACAAAGCCAGCAGGCCTGGACAGACAGCCATTGTTCCAACACAAGCACAAGGCACCCGTGGTTGGACTTGGGAGGGTTAGAGTTTAAACTGTTGGATGTCCAGTTGAAGAGAGTCAAGTGAGCTGTATTGCAGATAATAAATTGATTGATAGGTCAGTCCGACCGCCCCTTCTTCCCACAGTCCTGCAGTGTTGCTGAGACTGATACTGAGTGACACGGTTGACTGTTGCTAAGTGAGGGATCCTGACTGACAGGTCAAGAGATACTGACACCTTGTTATTCATGCCGAGGAGCACAATGTCTGTAAATGTACAGTATGCACCGCATTTATTAGGGCATGTGTACAACATAATTGGCTTATCAACTAACTGGGTGACTGACTAAATTTAGAGTGAGTGATTTGTTGAACATGGTTATTAATAGGCCATCCTAAGTGGTGCGAAGGGTAGGAGAGAATGAAGAGGAGAATGTCGACCGAGTGCTCTATTCGGTATAATTCCCCAAAGCATTATATGACAGCAATGTAAAGTGAATGTCTGAATATCCCAGACACGGATCGACAGAGGACATAGGAGGGGTTATGGAGGTGGTGCTGTGTGTCTATGCAAATGGCAGAGGACAAGAAGGTAAGTGTGTTTGTTTGAACCCAAACACTAATACCCTGTGTTTTCCTGTCCAATCCCCACCAGCCACCTGGCACACCTGCCCTACTTAGCATAGCGCCATACCAAACCTACCCGCACACGTTCACACACATCCAGACCAAGCCCTACAGGTGTACAATGCCACCTTCTCCCATGGTAACGAGAAGGGGCACAAAATACCACCCTCTCCCCATCTGGACGACTGGCCCGGTCTCAGTTTACCTCTCTGTTCGACGGACAAAGGAAACCTTTATGGGCCAAAAGCAGCCCCAAACAACCCTCAGTCCCAGTGTGATCCCCTGTGGAGTAGCACAAGAAGGGCATAGATACAGGATTAAATGGGCTTAGTACCAACAAGCATCTCTTATGCATAATGCACACCTATTGTGTTAAGGGAAAGAACATTTCAATGGCTGGGTCTTGAACAACATGTGATCTTGCTGATGTAATGCTGTAACTGCATGTTGTAGAAGCCACTGTATAGGCGTATTCTGTCGATACCTATTGAACAGGGAACAGAGTTTAGCTATGATTTGCTCTGTGTGAATGACTTGAATCATGCACTCACATGTAGTGTTTAAGTTGAATGATAATAACCTATTCAGTTAGTAATTCAGCATATCTGTAACACTTTAACATATAAAAGCTGTCCAATGCCTTTTTACTTCTGCAATCTCCTTTTCTAACTGCAATGTCAATGTAACACCAAAAGGTGTGTGATAAGACTGGGATTTTTTGAGGTGACCTTTAATGCTGAATGTGCTCAACACTGAATGGTGACTAGACCTGTCAATGTTGGTCAATTCACACCCTCTGATTTTTTTGTCACAACCTGTGGAAGTTGTTATTTTTTGAAGATTGTCTCAGCAGGCGTGGAAAGCTTTTTGGAATTGTTAAGTGCATTTTGGAACGGTCTATATTTGGTGCCACTTAAATTTCCAACTTTCAGCTGTAAAAATCATCAAGGATGTTGCTGCTATATTATTATCTGCTCTCATGCTGCCTGTTTTATGGTTATAAGCCTGTTAAAGAAAAGTATTATTGGGCCATAAAATGATCAACACCATCTAAAAAATCCACTAAAAACCATAACCATAACTTGTAGTAGGCTATAATCCATCTTGACCTGGGATTTTATCACTGTTGCCAAGGTGGCACGTAACATCAAGGCGATCTGATTCATCCTTGTGCTGAAGATACTGGCTATAGTGACAAATAATCCCTGCCTTTGTTCTCGATTTCATACGCTGTAACCTCCACCAGCCTCGTCACCTCCCTCTCTTCCACCATCCCACATCCGAGTCCCTCAAATTTGTTCTATGCGTCGAGCCAATAGTCGTCAGCGGGAGGAGTTCCGAGCTGAGAACGGGGGGAACCCTACTCTAAGAGGGGACCGGGGAATCTGTCTGGGGCTGTTTAACGGAGTCTTGGGAGAGTGACTTGGGTCAGAGTTTCATGCGGGACCGGGATTCCTGGTTACCTCCTGACACAGACACGCGATATGCCATACTCGACGAGGAAATCGATCAAGGAACGCACGCTGTTTTCACTGACCTCATCTCAACCATGCGGATCGTAAGTCAATTAATAATAACTTATTTTGAGATTTTGCATTGTGTTACACTACTTTAGCGATAGTTAGGAAGAAAGCAGTAGGTTCGGGATGCTACTGCTCACATGAATGATTATGCCTAATAGGCAACACAGCGGATTCCGTTATTCATGCGCTCGCAGCGAACCAAATGTAACAGTGTTGTGCCATACCACGAAATGTTTGTTGGATTTTAAGTCTTCGTTGCTACAGTCCTCTTACACATACGTACCCTACTTTCGGAAAATAAGTCAGACGCAAATTCCTTACTTGAAATAGCTTGATTGCTCCCATTCTACATAGAGCAGACTCAACACCAACTGTAGGCTAATTTTTGAGAAAATAATTTAATGGTAGACAACCACGCAAATGGCAGGTCAGAAATCATGTTTTCAGTGGTTTTCTGATTTTTAACTGCTCTGCCAAGTTATTTAATTAGGTTACCATTCGAAAAGAAATAAGCTGACAAGTTAAAACGGAAAGCAATGGACTGAATGCAGAATAGATCCACAAAGCTCATACATTATTTAACATTACAATTTAAATGCCGTAGGCGTAGATTGGCGTGTTAGAGACTCACAGAAATAATTACCAGACAACTGTAAAAAAAATACTTAGAGAAATCCTTGATTTATATTATTCTAAAATGATTTAAAGACTAAATACATTCAGCACATTTTGAAAACACTGAACATCGGAAATGACAGCCATTAAGTTGGTAGAGCTTTTGCGATGGCGCATATCAAGTCAGTGAATGGTACCGTCTTACACACATGATATCAGCACTACATTTAACTGGTCTGCCTGACCTTTCTGCACCCAAAGGCATGGAATAAACCACTACGTTTCTGATATCCTTTTACATATCACCGCAGCTAGTGTGAACAAATACCGATAAAATACCCTTCTCAAAAATGTTTGCCCCTTGTAAATATGAGCAAAACAGGTAAAAACAGTGGTAAGTTTACCTGAGTAATTTCCACTGGTGAACACTTCACTTATGTGTTAGGCGATGACTTCCTGTTTCACTGGGGAATACATATAAGGGGACACATTCCCATAGTAATCTATCACTATGGGAAACACCCAAGAATACAGTAAATGTATGACAAAAGGTTGTTGAGCTACATAAATCAGGAATTGGCTATAAAACTAGCTCAAAATCATGGTAATAATTGCTTGAAAATGAGGGAAATAATTATGAGGTTTAATGCCACTGAAGATGTTAACCATTGACTTGGAAGAGGATATGTGTCTATTGACCCCAGGCACAACGAGGAGGATGTTTTGAGTGTCCAAAGAATCTCCAAGTATCACAGCTGGAGAAAAGCACATTTCAGTTGAGTTTTGGGCTCAGAAAGTCACCAAAAATCTGATCAGATGTCACAGGTTGTTTGGGAGGGTTGCCATGAAAGAGCCATTGCCGTCATCAAACAACAAACACAAGCACTAACTAAAGTCATATTCTTTCTATGGTCAGATTAGAGCAAAATGTAGCGTTGAAAAGTACCTCTTCTCTATTACTATGAAAGAGAAGTCCAGCACGAGAATGATCCAAAGCGCACATCAAAATCAACACTAAAATGGTTCACTGACCACAGAATCAAGGTTTTGTCATGGCCATCCCAGTCCCCTGACCTAAACCCCGTAGAAAATCAGTGGGATGAGCTGAAGAGATTCCACAAGCGTGGACCTTGGAATCTGAAGTATCTGGAGAGATATTGTAAGGAGGAATGGTCTCAGATCCCTTATCATGTGTTCTCCAACCTCATTATGCATTAGAGGAGACTCAGAGTTGTGTTCTGGGTAAAGGGAGGTTGTATTACATAAAGGGGTGCCAATAATTGTGGGAAACATATTTGAGAAAAAATATTTGTTTATTATAATAACTTATTCTTTATTTTATTTAATGAAATAAATATTTGTCAATATTTTGAATGAAATATCAAGAGGATAATCATTTTTTTCAGAGCTTGTTATGCTCCCCTTGTCTAATATAAGGGTGCCAATATTAAAGTAGGAAACTGTGTCTACTCGGTCCACTAAAAATACCAAAAGCCTTCTGTAGGGCTGTGCGTCATGATGAGAATAAACACCCACAGTGAGATTCACCCTTTTAAATAATGGTCAAATGTGGATATGATCAGCCAGGTTGGAAGAATTTCTGAAATACATGAAAGTGGCCTGGTAAAGCCTTTAAGTTGGCAATCATTCATAGGACTGGCCTTAGTTCTTACTTATAAGTGAATGTAAGACTTTTCAAAAGGCCAGACACCAATCTGGTATGTGTTAAAGGGTGAGAAGGGGGAGAGACCGGATTGTGTGATTACAAAAATCTGTTTGAGGTCTGTGAATGTATGGGAATTGAAATGTTATACAGTGGGGCAAAACATTATTTAGTCAGCCACCAATTGTGCAAGTTCTCCCACTTAAAAAGATGAGAGAGGCCTGTAGTTTTCATCGTAGGCACACTTCAACTATGAGAGACAAAATGAGAAAAAAAATCCAGAGAATCACATTGTAGGATTTTTAATGAATTTATTGGTAAATTCCTCAGTAAAATAAGAATTTGGTCACCTACAAACAAGCAATATTTCTGGCTCTCACAGACCTGTAACTTCTTCGTTAAGAGGCTCATCTGTCCTCCACTCATTACCCGTATTAATGGCACCTGTTTGAACTTGTTATCAGTATAAAAGACACCTGTCCACAACCTCAAACAGTCACACTCCAAACTCCACTATGGCCAAGACCAAAGAGCTGTCAAAGGACACCAGTTGTAGACCTGCACCAGGCTGGGAAGACTGAATCTGCAATAGGTAAGCCACATGCTGTGAAGAAATCAACTGTGGGAGCAATTATAAGAAAATGGAAGACATACAAGACCACTGATAATCTCCCTCGATCCGAGGCTCCACGCAAGATCTCACCCCGTGGGGTCAAAATGATCACAAGAGCAAAAATCCCAGAACCACACGGGGGGACCTAGTGAATGACCTGCAGAGAGCAGGGACCAAAGTTAAAAAGGCTACCATCAGTAACACACTACGCCACCAGGGACTCAAATCCTGCAGTTCCAGACGTGTCCCCCTGCTTAAGCCAGTACATGTCCAGCCCCGTCTGAGGTTTGCTAGTGAGCATTTGGATGATCCAGAAGAGGATTGGGAGAATGTCATATGGACAGGTGAAACCTAAATATAACTTTTTGGTAAAAACTCAACTCGTTGTGTTTAGAGGAAAAAGAATGCTGAGTTGCATCCAAAGAACACCATACCTACTGTCTTTCAGCATGACAATGATCCCAAACACACCGCCTGGGCATCGAAGGAGTGGCTTCGTAAGAAGCATTTCAAGGTCCTGGAGTGGCCTAGCCAGTCACCAGATCTCAACCCCATAGAAAATCTTTGGAGGGAGTTGAAAGTCCGTGTTGCTCAGCGACAGCACCAAAACATCACTGCTCTAGAGGAGATCTGCATGGAGGAACGGGCCAAAATACCAGCAACAGTGTGTGAAAAACTTGTGAAGACTTACAGAAAAAGTTTGACCTCTGTCATTGCCAACTAAGGGTATATAACTAAGTATTGAGATGAACTTTTGTTATTGACCAAATACTTATTTTCCACCATAATTTACCAATAAATTCATAAAAAATCCCACAATGTAATCTTCTGGATTTTCTTTTCTCATTTTGTCTCTCATAGTTGAAGTGGGCCTATGATGAAAATTACAGGCCTCTCTCATCTTTTTAAGTAGGAGAACTTGCACAATTGGTGGCTGAATAAATACTTTTTTGCCCCAATGTATATTGTGTGGTGAATCTTGAGCTATTTTGTATGATAGTTTATTTTGGGGGACATTATAGACCTCTAGGCTAACTGAGATTCTCCATTAAGCTTGATGTTTTAGTCCAGGGCAATTTAGGCCTATATTCCAAAAATCAAAGGGTGCCAATCATTTTAAAATCTTTCTTTTGTTTGACCTGTAAATTATGACTTGAGTTTACGGTCAAGTATCGCATTCCGATAATCAAAGCATGGAGATGATTTTTCACATAAGAGCATAGATCAGAGAGGTTATTATGCCATATATATTCTCCAGGTGGAACGTTTACAGATGTTTCAAATAAAGGCATTAAAATGAGAGCAAGACTGAGATTCACACCCCGGTCGGGAATGACTGGGGACAGTCATATGGTATGGCTGCCTGTGGAAGAGCAGATGCTTTGGGAGTGATCTGTTGTAGGGCGCTTATCAACATGTCTTCTGTCTTGCTGCTATTGAGATGGAAGAAGTTGTTCTGCATCCAACATAGATGTTAGAGAGTTAGACAAGTTTGACAGACCTTGATGTTTGGCCAGGTCTATTAGCAGTATCTACTACGTAACCGGATTACAGAATGATATACTAAATACACTATAGCAGCTGCAGTGGAGGAACTGAATGTCCTTTGAACGTCAAGATTTAGTTCAAAGATCTGTCTGGATTAGTGGTAGTGAAAACACGTATGTTACCTGACAAGCTCATATGGTCACAGCGCTTCCAGAATACAAAACATGTCTTACCATCCAATATTTAATTACTGTTGGTGGTAAAAACATTGTGACATACAGCTCTGGAAAAAATTAAGAGAGCACTCCTCGTTTTTCTTAAATCAGCATCTCTACAGGTATGGCAGCCATTCCGTTCCAGTGTCACATTTTTTATTTTATGAGGTACTGATAAGGCGATTACCTGAACCAAATGTAATTTAACGAGTAAAAGCATCACTTTCCTCTTGCAATAGGATCAGCTGGATGGCAAAAACAGTGCCAGAAATACCTCAAAGGTCATTTTAATTAAAAAATAACTATTCTGCATGACAAAACAGTTGAAAAGAAAAGCTTTGAATGAGGAAAAGAAGGGTTCAGTTTGGGCTTTACTGGCAGAGGGATGGATACCTGTGAGCATCAGGTTGCTTCCATCCTGAAAATGTCAAAGATGGTGGTTCATAAGAACAAGATCAAGCAGCAGACACTGGGAACAACAAGGCTACAGACTGGCAGAGGGAGAAAACGACTGACTGAGATGACCGTCAACTCATTCGAATGTCCCTCATCGACCACTCACTCTGAAAGAGTGACTGACTGACTGACTGACCCCTGTTAAATAGCAATAGTGGTTAGAGTACCAGACCTGTAAACTATAGGTCCTATCTTCGTACCTCTTCACAGGCAAAGCGAAGTACGCCTTAAGAATTATTCCGTATAGACGAAAACGTCGCTGGCTAAAACCTTCCGTATCTACTTCATAGAAAGTCTGAAATTAAACAGTTTATGGTTATATAGTGACTGTTTCTGACATGGAAAAGTTGCTCTTCAGTCTCACTAGAAATTACTCAATTCTTGTGATTATTCTTAGGAAGTTAATAGACGCTAGAAAAGCCTGTTACAGGTTAATAAGCTGTTAAAACGGTAAACGTAATAAGAAACATAGCGTGTGCAGAAATGAGTAATGCCATGGCGTAGTGGTTAAAGACAGTGCCTCTCAGGGGGAAGACCTAAGTTTCAATATATCGAAATGTATTAATTTTACTTCTGGGCTGCAATAAAACTTTGCGGTTATACAGTATTGTGACTATTTATGGTTGATTCCAAAATTCTTTTGTCTTTTCACTTAAAATGAAAGAAAAAGGTGCAGTGGTCTCAGAATTTTTTCCACAACTGTTAAAGTGAGGAAAAGGCTTTGAATCTAATGCTTGAACACCTGTTTTTGCCATAGTGACATTCTGTCTTTGTTGAAGCTACATTTTAAATCATAACTGACCTTTTACTTCAAAATAAACTGTCAAAACTTATATATTCATTTGAAATTCTACATTTAGTTTCTTAAACCAGAAAAGGAACCAGACAGGCCTAGTTCAGCTAGCTTGCAATTGAAAGCTGTTGGCTGCACTGGATTCGATCCAGAGTTGCCCACATTGGAGATCATGTCTTTAGCCACTGAACCACGGAACGGCACGCTTAATATGTGTCGGTATAGCGCCTCCACATTAGATAATTTTGTCACGCATTAACATCACGCACAATTTTAATAATTCGCTAGACACCATTAAGTATTGTGTTTAACTGACTAATGTTTCTTATTAAGTTTACCTCTACAACCAACAGCATCTATGAGCTGTATGTCTTTTGCCACTGGCCATATTAATAGGTTATTAGCCAATCGTGAATGACATTGATACAATAACTATGTAGGTGACAATAACTGACTTTTTTGTTGAGTGAAATGACGAGAGTATCGTTTAGCTAGCAAAGTTTTGTCTATCCTGAACAAATCCTAATGCATTGTTGAAAATCCACCACAACTGTTTCATTTTACGCTTCCTGTAACAATCAGTCAAAATCAACCACATTTATTTTATAAAGCCCTTTCTACATCAGCAGTTGTCACAAAGTGCTTTTACAAAACACCCGGCCTGAAACACTAAGGAGCAAACAACTTCAGTGGCTAGGAAAAACTCCCTAAGAAAGCTGAAATTTAGGAAGAAACCTAGAGAGGAACCAGGCTCAGAAGGGTGACCAGTCTTCTGTCTGTGCCGGGTGAACAAATTAAGAT
Organism: Esox niger; assembly: GCA_016801105.1. Classification (NCBI taxonomy): domain Eukaryota; kingdom Metazoa; phylum Chordata; class Actinopteri; order Esociformes; family Esocidae; genus Esox; species Esox niger. Next base: position 24,654 of record JACXGJ010009057.1, read on the forward strand.
GGACAAGGGCAGGGACAAACGGGGGGTCAGCAGAATGGCAGACACCCCCCTACTGAAGGCTGTAGCCAGCAAAGTTTGTGTCTGCCCTGAGGCATAATTTGTTTAGATTGTGACAGGAGTTGAACGCAGGACCTGTGCTATCGTGGTCCACGTCTCAAACCGCTGCGCCATTTTGCGAGGGGTAGTCAGTCACTCACCCACTCACTCAGTAAGTCATTCACTCTTCTAGGTCGGCTCCACTTACGCGGTCCGGCAACAATGCTGTACGAATGCAGTTGTATATAAAGTAACCCAGCAGTATTTATTTTACTCCAATTTGTTTCCATACTTCATTTGCCCAATTTGTATGTTCCAATGTCTCTGATTAATGCTTTGGAACATTTTCAGTTAAATGATTTAATCAATCAATCAATCAAATTTATTTTATAAAGCCCTTTTTACATCAGCAGTTGTCACAAAGTGCTTTCACAAAACACCCGGCCTTAAACCCCAGGGAGCAAACAACAGTAGTGATGAACTTCAGTGGCTAGGAAAAACTCCCTAAGAGGGCCAAATTTAGGAAGAAACCTAGAGAGGAACCAGGCTCCAAGGGGTG